>PVLD010011003.1:0-67544 GCA_004027595.1 Dinomys branickii | reverse complement strand
TGCATGTCTGTATATGGGTCCATACATCTACAATTCGAAGATATCAATGGATAAAGCAACAACTACTGTTGAGACCATATCACCTTGTCTATAGATTAGTTGTGATTGTACTATTTTCTATGATAATGGGTGTCTGTTTGTCAATATGTTTTTGTACTTTTATGTTTCTAAAAAAAAAAAAAAAAAATTAAAAAAAAAAAAAAACCTAGGACTAGAGGTTTCATTTGAGCTAGCTTTTCCCCTTCTTGGTATTATTCCCAAAGAATTAGAAGCATCATACCACAGCAATATATGTCTACCCATGTTTCTAATACCTAAATCATGGAAACAACCTAAATCCCCATCACCTGATGAATGGATAAAAAAGATGTGTTTTGTTTTATACAGTGAAGTAACACTCAGCCATAAAGAAGGATAAGCTTGAGATACTTGTAGCTACAGGGATGGTCTTGAGACCATAGACACTCTTAAGTGAAATAAATTGGACGTGTGTAGATATTGCACTGTCTCTCTGGTGTGAGAAACTGCAAGTATAATATGTACCAAAGTACAACATTACAAAATGTACAATAGATATTTTGAAATCTGAATACATTATTTAAAAGGAAAGGGGAAATTGGGAGGGGTGGAGGGGGAAAAGAAGAAAAAATGAGAAAAGGATAAATGGAAACAAGGCTTTGTAAAGAAAGCAGGGAAGAGGTGCTGAAGGGAGGAGAGGGGAATGGGGGGAAAAAGGAAAATATAAAACATAGCATCCTTTCTTTCAAGGAGTGTATAAGTTAGTAATAGATATAGATATTTAAATAGATAATTTTCTTTCCTTTTAATTTTTATGTTTTTTTTTTTATAATCTACATTTAGAGGACTGGTAGTACATAAAATTTTTGTGGTATATACAATCTCACCCTCAAAACAGGTTTTCAGTCTTTTTAAACACATATATGGGGGCTGGGGCTATAGCTCAGTGGCATAAGCACTTGCCTGGCAAGCGCAAGGTCCTGAGTTCGATCCCTGGTACCGGAAAAAAAAAAAAAAACATATATGCATGTCCCTGTTGTCTGAAATACTTAATCTAACTATACGTATCTTTTTTGCCTCAGACAAAACACATTAAAGACACTTTTCTCAGTCTCTAACCTTCTTCTATTATACTTAGCATTGACTGCCTATACATTTGCCTTAACTATCAACTCAGTCTAGGAATTAGATAAAGCTTCCTGGTACACTTCCATGTTAAGTGAAGCGTTATTGTTGTCAAGCAGTAGACTCTCTCCTTGGATCCATCAATGCAATACATATTGCCCGGAAATAATTTTATTTGACCCATGTGAGCTGTAATGCCCATAAATCCAGGCCACTTTTAAGATGGCTTTGTCCTGCTATTTAAATTCATTAGCTAGGATTGTTTTTTCTCACTTTGTATTCTGTGCCATCTGTTATCCACAACCCCACAAACTTGTAACACATGGAAAGACCCAGAGAACACAGGAGGTGAGAAGGAAGAGTAGGGCTGCTAAGATTGCCTAAAATGTAAGCTCTGGTCTCTTATATCAGGTAAAATCAGCTCATGAAAAGATTCAAAAGCCACTGCAGAATAACTGGCTAAAGAAATTAGCAGTTTTGTTATATCCTAGGAGACCAAAGTTGCCCTAAATCCAGGGAAGGAGGAGAAAGAGAAAGGAAAAAAGAAAAGGCAAAGAAAAGAGAGAGCAAACACGAAAGCCAGACAGGTCTGCAGAAGGGCTTCTTTTCGCTTGAGATATGCTTACTTTCGCCTTTGACCTCAACTGTTAAGTTTCCTCCCAAGATGTGATCCTGAAATGAGATTTTACAGAATACATTTGATGCAAAACTCCTCCGTGAAGAAAAAGAGCCTCCCACACACTCAGCAGGTCTAGCACTCAAGCGTTACTTACATCAGATTTGCTAGGAGTGAAGGAAAAGTGAGTGGTAATTTCCAAACTGACCTGGATATAGAAGTTCTTGAGTCAAACTTTATAGCAGATGGAATGATTTAGCCCGGCAGTTATATATACTCTTTGCCAGGGTGAAATGAAAATCAGTGACAGAGAGGCCACAGTAATCTTGGAAAGTGAAAAACTATGGGAGCCATGGTTTTATTTTTTTAACTCCTTAAATTAGAAGTAGTTTCCTATGCTGAAATGAGACTTTGAAATTATGGTGACTAAGACATAGACTAGTACTTTCCAACAACATTTATGAATACTACAATTAATCCAGTAATTCAGTTTATTGATAATGTACAATTACGATGCTAAATGATCTGCACATATTACTTCTCTTACTTTAAGTACTTTACATGTTATAATTAAGCAAAGCAAAGTTAAAATCACACACATAATTAAGGAAAGCAGTGTTAAGAAATAAGTGAAATAAAATTGTTCTCTGAACTCAGTTTAATCTCCATGAAAAGACTATTACATACTGTTAAAGACGGTAAGGCTTGCAAACACAGCCCATAAGTATATTACAAGAGCCTGAAATCAGGGTTTAAATTCGTTGACTTGGAGCTTTGGTGAGTATTTATCATAAATGGAAATCTTCTCTTCCAAATTAAATATTTAAACATTGGAACTGTTGTGCTTATAAAACCATACAGAATAAAGAAACTACTTAGAATCCACAAAAAGCCATGCAACTTTAAGGTGCTAAGTAATACATAGTTTTCTTGGGATACCTTTTTCCATTTTGGAGGCATATTTTACATTTGAACATTTAAGGATAATACAACTGTACATGCATGTTGCAGGCACTTTTTGATGTTTGTTTGTTTTGCTTTTTGAGGCAAGGTCTCACCATGTGGTCCAGGTCAGCCTCAAATTTACAGTGATCCCCTTGCCTCAGCCTCTTAAGTGCTAGGATTATAGGCACATACCACCATGCTCAGTTTATAGGCATTTGTTGAATACTTTTGAAATTTTTCATCAAGAGGTGATTTTCATCCAGAGTCATTCTTTACTATTTAAGAAGTCACAGAAAAATATTAAATCTGGGTCCTAGTCTCCAGTGGGGCATACTGAACTTTGAGCACACATTGAACAAATTGATCTTTCATGCGAACACTTTTTTTCCATAGGGAAAATTATCGTGATTTGAGTAACCACCATTTTCACCCATATACTAGATTTTTTCTAAAAATTCATGTTTGTATGCATGTTTGTTCTCTGTAAATCTTAAAATGGTCCTATGAATAAGGTATTCATACTCCCTCTTAACATATGAGGAAAATGAGCCCATGTAAAAGAATTATATAACTTGGCAAGTTCATGCAATTAGAGGCAGAGTCAAGATTCAAACCTCACCCTGTTTGACTGTAAAGTCCATATTCTCAGGGCACCATTATATTGTCTTCAGTTTGTGGACCCTAAGTTTAACATTATTTTAGTAAACTTTACAAATAGTGACATATTGCTATTCAGGAATGCCTTCCATTATTCTGTAGAGAAATTATATATCCCATTGTGAGAGATTTTAATTCCAGGGTTAGACTTGAATTTAAATTTGTTATCTAATTTCTAGTAAATACAGGAAAAATTCTTGTATTGAGGTTGCCCTGCAATATTCAGGAAGGAAAATGTAACGAAATGTTGACAAATTTACACTAATATCTCTACTTTGATGCCAAGGAAGTTTTAAAATAGCTCCTTAAACATTAAGATTTCATTGTAGTAGACAAACTAGTGAATTTTTAGTCTTTTTTTTTAACCCAAAACTTCTGAAACAGATTATTTCACTCAAACCCTGAGCTTCTTCCTTCATTGCCAGTCTCCTAGAATGACGATCAGGGCTAAAACCTGCACATCACTTAGAATTAATCTGCTCATAAATATACGTGTACCTGGCTCTTTCTCGTCTTTCAGTGTAATCGCCCCAGCTAAATCCAGGTGAGGTTATCTGCTGGTCTCACGAGCCATTCCAGTTCCAATCTGTTAATAACATAGAGTACAAAATTCTGCTGTGCCCTTTTTTTTTCTGCTTTGGGTTACCAGCTACTTTCCAATGCAGGCAATTCCAGGAAAGTGAGGTCCATCCTCTCTGCCATCCCTTCTGGGGGAGGGATCCTATGCTCAACCTCAGCACCCTCTGACTCTATAAGTGAACACCGACTTTCATTACACTGTGGTAGTAGTTGTGGAAACAGAGAGACTCCATGGAGAAGCAAAGGTGAAACACCATCCGACTGTCCAACTTCCTTGGAACAGGAATAGCGTATCTTTGTGCCATGCTGGCTCTTCTTAGGATGGCAGCAGTGACTCTGCAGAAAATCTCTCTTCTTCTGTGCATTTATTTCTGTCTTGAATGTTCTCAATTTTTTTATTTTAAAAATTTTTAAAAACTAACAGCAATAACAGTGAAGACAAAATCAAAACAACAAAAACAATATATGACCTTACAATGTGTAATTGCTTGATCAGTTTTGCATGCCTACATCAGGTTATATGTGCAACTATTTTGAAGATGACATTGGGTAATATAAAAGCCATTGTTAATAGTCTATCATCATGTTTTGAAATTCTGCATTATTGGTCTCTATGCTGTTTATATATTTGTTTTTGTTGTTTGGGGTTTTTTTAATGAAAAACAAACATATGTATGTATAAGGATAGCTGGAATATTCTCAAATTTGACAGCAGACCTGGGGTAGGGGAAAGATTGAAGCTGTATTCTATTCAACTTCAGATTGTTCAAGAAACCCTCAGCTGTATTTCTAGCACATTCATCAATACTCAGCAAGTGCAAATATACAGTATTTAATATTATAAAACTAATTTTACATGATGACTTTTAGGACATGAGATAAAATTCCAACATAGACTATATATAACTGTGTGTGTGTGTGTGTGTGTGTGTGTGTGTGTGTGTGTGTTGTTGTGTTACTGGGGATTGTTCCTAGGGCTTCACATATGCTAAGCAAGAGCTGTACCACTGAACAACATCCCAAGCCTCTTTTTATTTTATTTTGAAACTGACTCTTTCCAAGTTGCCCAGGCTGGCCTCAAACTTACAATCCTCCCACCTTGGCCTCCCAAGTAGCTAAGATCACAGGTCTGTGTCAACACACCCTTCCCATAAATATTAAAACATGTAGGTGCAGATAGAGTCTAAAATAAGTTCCTATGACCAGATGACTGCTAAAATATTGAGGATAAACAATGACCTTATTTTGAATAAGCTCTTTGTGTAAATGTAAAAATTGTTTACATGTTAATTTTTACATTTTAACTCTGACCAACGTCCAGCTATTTCAGGATGCACCTTGTGACAGAACAGCTGGACTATAATGATTATACTAACACAGATGTATCAGTACAGCCACATAAAATGCTATGCTTTTTGATCCATGACATATAAACTGTAAATTTCTCATTATATGTTGTGCTCTCTCTAGCCTTGATGCATGCTTTGGTATTTGGAAACGTGACAGCCATCATACAGAGGATGTACTCCCGATGGTCTCTCTATCACACTAGAACCAAGGACCTGAAGGACTTCATTCGTGTTCATCACCTGCCTCAACAGCTCAAACAGAGGATGCTTGAATATTTTCAAACAACCTGGTCAGTCAACAATGGAATAGATTCCAATGAGGTAATGTTCATTTTTTATTGTTGATGTTTTCAGGCAGAAAGTACATATCATAAGGTAAAAACAAGATGCTCGATTATAGAATGCAGAAGTGACAAACACACCTAGAAAATTCATTATCTTTTTATTTTTTATTCCCTCTTGAAAGTCAGTTCATCTTTGGCATATACATTTGTAATCCCACTCTGAACTAACTAGTGTTTTACATTAACTTGCTACCTTGCTCAGTCAAATAGACTATTTTCACTTTCATTGTCCCTTTTTTCAAAGAACCAATTCTTGCGATAAGGTAATGGTGTGATCTTGGATATTTATATTAATCAAGCTAAAGTAGCCATTAGAAACAATAAAGTAAGACCCAAAAATTCTAGCCAAAGTGTAGCATGTAGACTTTCATGACTACCCTGTGCCACCACTGTGAAAAAGTGTCATAGAAATCAACCAACCATTGCACCAACCTACCAACCAATGCAGTAACCAACATTTTAGGGCGGTAATTTGGTTTATCATTTTTTCATGTGACCATGATGCCAGAGAAATATCTTCAGATCGCAATTCTATAACTTCTGTCCCAAATAGAAATTTTTAGAAGTCATAATGAGCTAATGTTTTCCTTCCAAGTTCCTGTATTAATGTTTTCTATTTCTCCAGACTTATCAGTCGATCATTCCGTAGCACATAATTAAGGTCAGTCATTGAAAAATATTTCTAAAACGGGTACATACATAGGTTTGCTCTTGTTTACACTGGTTGACCAAGCAGCAGTAAAAGCATCCAGTGTTCTTGCAATGTAAATCAGTTAGGCTGTGCTACCTCTGTTTGATTTCATCCTTTACCTTCTCCCACAGCTTTTGAAAGACTTTCCAGATGAGCTGCGTTCTGACATCACCATGCACTTGAACAAGGAGATCCTACAGCTGTCCCTGTTTGAATGTGCCAGCCGGGGCTGCCTCCGGTCTCTGTCTCTACACATCAAAACCTCTTTCTGTGCTCCGGGCGAGTATCTGCTGCGTCAGGGGGATGCTTTGCAGGCCATCTACTTTGTATGCTCGGGCTCCATGGAAGTTCTTAAAGACAGCATGGTACTGGCTATTCTTGGTAGGTCTAGTTGAAAAGCTTCTGTGTAGTTTTACTCTGGAGCATGAGTTAGGATGAACTGTGGCAGTGGGGGGACCACTGGTAAGAGAAGGGAAATTATAGGTGTGTATGTGGACTCAGGATTACTCTTCATATGAGTTTCATTTACCTAAGTGTTATATCATTTGATTCTTGTAAAAAACAATCCAATGGTACAAATATCATCCCCGCTTTATAAATAAGTAAAGGGCTCCTTAGTTAACTTGCACAAATCACACAGTAAAAAATCAACTCTATTCTTTCTATTTCTAAAGCCAAATTACTAAGCATGCTAGACTGCCTCCTGGTGAGATAGCTGATCCATTTTAAGATGGTATTTCTGGATTTGTGTGGAGAATCAATTAGGGAACACAAAAATTAAGTTTTATCAGTGCTAGAGACAAAGAAAACAATGAAACAAAAAAGTGCTTCCAGAATAAACTGTCATTGCAGCAGTTATTGGCTTAATGATGTCAGGGTGACGATAGACCCTTTTTAGTTCCTCAACAAAAGCTGGTGTAAATATGAAAATTTTGTGCCGCAAAGTTGAATCCAAATGTTGACCTAATTAGTCTTCACAGAAACATAAAGGGCCACTGACAAAAAGATAAATGTAGAAAAATTTCTATCACAATTTTATGTGAACCTCTTTTAAACCCACTCTCATTTCTTAGTTCACTTACTCAGTCAATACTTACCAAGGGCCCATATGTGATTTTAGTATTGTTCTGGAGAATAAGAAAGAAAATGGGCAAATCCTTTCCCCTTGTGGAAGTTGACTAGAGAACCTGAGGGGAAAACACACCATGACAGTGGCAAGGGAACTCAGAATATATTTTGAACACTAACATGAAACACCAATATTTAGAATTTTATACTATTAAGAAGGGATGTAGTATTTTTTTATTTATTCTAGTTTTTGAGAACCTAATATTTATAAACAACCACATGCAAAGTATGGTCACACATGGGATTTCATTTGAACCTTCACAGCACAGACACAGACAATGGTCTGTTTTCTCTGTTTTCCCAAAGCGGAAGCTAATGTGTATCTTGGATTCATGGTCCTTCATGGTCTAAACAGAACCTGTTATTCTATGTAATTTTTAGCCTGCCATCAATGACTTCCAGCTACTGAGCTTCAAGACTGATTATATTTTGCAAAAGGGAAGAGAATTAATATTTTAGAATCCCTAATATGAACTGGGTGTTTGTGTCCCCTGTCCAATTTAAATCTCGCAATCTTATTGAGTTGGTATGTGTGATGTTCCCCTCAAACTGTATGGTGGAAGATAATCATCAGTGTGATGGTATTAGGAGGTGGGGCTTCAGGGATACTCTTAGGCTGTGACCACGGAGCCTTCCTGAGTGGGGTTATCATCCTTACAGAAGAGGGCCTCAGAGATCTGTTACCATCCAAGGACTTACTGAGAAGGCACCAAGGGAAAATCAGAAAGTGGGCCCTCACTAGACACTGAATCTGCTACAGACTTGAGCTTTCTCAGATCCAGAACCATGAGAAAAAACCTTCTGTTGCTTATAGACGATCTAGCTTACACTATTTCGTGACAGCAGCTCACACAGAGTACAGCAGTTTGATTATCCTCAATTAAAAGCAGAAAGGGAGGCTGGTGAGAAGGAAAGAGGTGTGCACTTTTCACCCCTTCTCAGTTTGCACCTTACAGAGCAGAAAGGCGGCGCCTGCTTCAGAGGTTTGGCTCTCAGTCTTGATTCATCCATTTCTCTCATTAACAGAAAAGTGTGAAACAGGACTAAAGTAGTCTCTTATCCACTTGTCCATTTCCTTCCCGATCATTACTGCACTGAGGCTGCCTCAGGAGGAGAGTTTCACCTATCTGCGCTCCTCTCAAATTTGCAGAAGTAAAGACCGATTATCCTATCACCTTGCTATTCTACATTCTATTTGACAGGCTGTGTGAAAACTCTAATTGTAAAATATTTTCCTGTAGTTCCCCTAGTATCACTGTAACTTGTGTAGCCTGCCTTTTGACAAAATCTACTTTCAAGGTGTCTAGCCATATTTTAAAACCTTATGGTTTGATATACGAAATCAAAACTAATGTGCCCTTTGAAAATTGATACAATGTGAGTTTTTTCTTAATTTTGTACCTTTAAACTTGGTAACTAATGACAATTTTAGGAATACTATGTGAAAGGATGCTCCATGATTTAGAACAAGAAAAGTGCAAATTTAATGGCGTTTGCACAACTGCTATAGCTTTTAAAACATAATTTTTTTTTTAATTTTAAAAGTAAAAGAACAAAAGCACTAGCAAACAGACACAAAGCAGCACAAGAACAGTACAAAAACTGAACCACAGATAAGGTGGCAGGGGGATTAACAGTGGTTGTTGTATTACACATTGATAACTTCAAAGTGTAAAATAACATAATTTAAATCAATTTTCTTATTATAAAAATATCGATTTATAGCTGAAAGATCTATTTCATTGTTATTTTGCTCCTTGCCCCAAGTATCCCCATGAACAGTGACTTCCAGAATTAACATTTTTACCTATTTTTTTCTACCATGTATATGTCAAAAAGGATGTAAGTGCAAGTTGATATGTGACCTTTCTAAACACTGGTATGTGTTATTAGAACTAAACCCAAGCAAAGGTAATAAATTATTATTTGCTCTGTATGATTACCATTATTTCAACTGAGATTGATTCTTTTACTTCCCTACGGCAAATTACCCAAATGCGTACTGACATTAGCAAACCGAAGCACAGGGCTTGACATTTTATCTGCAGATATTTAATACCTTGTCACTCTTTGATGAAATGAATACATATATAACAGGATTTTGAGGAAGAAGCATTACCAAACAGCTGTCAAATCATAAACTTATTCTAGCAACTCTGTAATCTATACAACCTATGAATACATTTCTGAATCTGATGCATGGAGGGTCAGTTGTCAGAGGGGCAGGAACTTATGAGGATAGAATTTGTTTGCTTAATATACATTAATTTCATGTCCAAGTAATTGTGTTTTTTTCCATCAGTTCACTCATTTTAGTTCTAAAAGAAAATGATAATGCACCAATAAATGCCTTTACATATAGATGGCCTTTAACTACCTAAGTATAATTAAACATGTTATGTTCTAATCTGATGGTTTACAGATGCATCTCATCCCTTTTTTCTCAATGTAAGAATAACTGATTAACAAAAATTAATAATATAATTCTGAAAAATAGAGACATATAACACTATAAAAATCTTTCTTTTCTTCTAGAAATACAGATACTGTGACCCAAAATATTAAGAAACTTAGCTCAAGATCCTAAATCTAGTGAGACTCCCACACAACTATAAAATTACTGAGGGTGAGAAACATGGGTATTTGCCAACGCTGAACATAAGGTCCAGCACACAAAGTCCATACTTCATAAATATTCACGGAATGAATAAACTGGAATTCTTTCTAGGGTGCCAAGTTTAGCAAGATGTTGAAATTATTTTTACACTTATTGTCACTGAGGCTGAAATAGCCATACCAGGACAACCTAATATATGAAAGTATGGTAAACTAAAGTTCCTCCAAATAGCGCTTGCTTCACAGCAAATGTGAATGCTCAGTGTACAAGACACTTCATCATGATAAATTCTCCCTAGGTGTACAAATTTGAAGATTTATTCAAAACATTCCAGCTGTATTTACATCTTGCATCAATACCTGACTTTGAGTATTCGAGGAGCAATTTAGATTTGTAATAAAATACACAGAAAACAACATTACCCGGTTTAGCAATATTGGAGACAACAATAAATCAAACTTAAATTCTTCTACTGCATGGGGCCATTTGCATCTCTTAGTCACTGTAAACACAGATTTTAGTCTGGTTTTTTTCTCCTGTCAGTTTCAAAGTTTAAATTCAGTATTAAAGTGAAATTGATGCCTACACGTAATTCAGTGACTTAGAAACCTGTGATTTTTTTTTTCAATCTGCCTTAAATATTTATGAATACATCAAGTGTTCATGGTTAATTTGACATGTCTTTTTAATTTGACTGACAAATTAAATAAAATAGACTTGTATTGAAGCTGGTATGTGCCAGGGACTTTGTTTCCACCAGTTCTGAGTACAACAGAATGTAAAAACATTAGAAGTTAAAAAAAATTTTGAATGGGGCGTGGGGATAACTTGGTTTGACATCATCACAGTGATACCTGCTTGGTGCTTGCTCTTGTTATTCAGTTGTTGGTGGTGGTTTCATATGAAATAGATCAAAATGACCATTAAAATAATTCAAAGTGCAGACATGATGCTTTTTTGTGGACAAAGACTCATAAACCCCTAATTTGTAATCATGCATGATCTTAGGGTCAGTGTCCGCTGTGAGCTTCTGCTTTTATCCTAAGTTTGTCTAAAACTTTAGTGGATTTTCTTTCATATTTTTTACATGGCTTTTGGCTGAATGAATGGTTGTGTTTAAAATAAATCCAGAGCATTATGGTTAGGCTCCCCTTTCTGCAAATTTAAACTTATTATATCAATTTAAGGATTTTTTAAAGATTCAAGCAAATAGTCCTATATCACCTAATCACCAAACTCAAACAAACTAGTTCCCAGACAGGTGAATTCCAGCCTAAGACTGGTAGACAGGGATATTGTCTACCAGATGCCCACCTATACACACACACACACACACACACAAACACACACACACACACACACACACACACACACCAAGATATATTGGAATGGGGCTGGGGATATAGCTCAGTGGAATAAGTACCTGCCTGGCAAGCACAGGGCCTTGAGTTTGATTCCTGGTACTGCCACAGAAAACAAATATATTGGAAGTGGAAGACGACACAGGTCATTTTTTGAATAAAATTGTTCCAGTTCTCTGTCACGCACGCTCTATCTATATATCTATATATATAAAAATCTTTCTGTCTCAGAGATGAGCACATATTTTTATTTTCATTTATTAATTTTCTGTTTTGATGGAAAAAATGGGGTTCAAAGCAATAGAACTGCATGTTGTATTTTATACAATAAATTTGCTGTCTATAATGTGCAATAGCTACCTCTCCCGCCAGCCTCCAAGGGTAGGGATTTCCCCCTCTCCCATAACTCTTCTGTCTTGTAGGCATGATCAGAAGTAAATATAAGAACGTGTGTTCAAAAACTGAAGCTCATGCTAAAATTAGAATAATTAATATACTTTTTGCTGATCTTACCCAAGAAACCTGGAGCCATTTTTCCACTCAGAAAAGTAGGGTCCATTTCTCCTTCCCCTGAGTGATGAAGGTGACTGTGACAAAATGTCAGTTGATTCGTCTGAAGCCATTTATAAGGGCCCTGGCTGGAGCCCAAAGGTGACCCACAGCTCCTAACTAAATCGTTCAGTCCTTTTCCCCACATCAGTGTTCCCTACCGATGACAGCTTTGTCCAGCAGAGAGAATCTGACAGTGCTTGAAGGTATTTGGGGTGATCATCATGGGAGGCTGGCCTGCAATGTATTGCCAAGCATCTCTGTTCTACACAAGAGAATTATTGAGCCCCATATCCCAACTCTGCCTGAGAGAAAGATTCTTCTCCTTTCAGTATAATGTGAGAGAAATGAATCTGTACATCAAATGAAGTTATTAGTCCTAATCTTGCTTTTCTCTCCCTGTTGTTGGATGTTTTTTGTTTTTATTTTTGTCGATTTTTTCCTAGGGAAAGGGGATTTAATTGGTGCAAACCTATCAATTAAGGACCAAGTAATCAAGACCAATGCAGATGTGAAGGCTCTGACCTACTGCGATCTCCAGTGCATCATCCTCAAAGGGCTCTTTGAAGTGCTAGACCTTTACCCAGAATATGCTCACAAATTTGTGGAAGACATTCAGCACGACCTCACATACAACCTACGGGAAGGGCATGAGAGTGATGTAAGTCTCTTCTCTAATTAGTGCTGAGCTCTAATATCACATGGTTTGGAAATCATTTGTAACTGTAAAGGCAGATGTCATAACCTCACTTCAAAAGCTCTGAATTATTCAGCCACTGGTTGAGTCATTGAACAACTAACTAGAAACCAAACCTGTGCTTTGCTAGCCAATATAATAAGGAAATATTATATATAGACAAGTTTCCTCAATTCCGGTTTCTTTCTTATTTATTTTCATATGCTTGTAACTCGAACCAATTTCAGTGATACACATACTGGAGATTTGTGATTTCCTCAGAATTTAAAGATTTCCTGATAAAGTATATAGTTCAGTTTGCTATGTTGTGGTTATTCACTATTCCAGTGCCTTGACATGGATTTTGTTTACAGGTGATCTTTTTGCTAGCAGTACACAAAGCTATCTTAAAACAACTAAATATGGATAAAAGGACTGCGGCCCAGGATTGTCAGACTGAAAGCATAGTGAACATTTTATGCTTATAAATGTGCTACATGTTTCAGGTTATGCAAATAACTTTCCTGTGATGAACCCATGAATGACCTCATCAGATGTGTCACAGACAAATGATTTAATAGGAATAAGTGTAAAAGTCAAGCTAGAGAATGCATAACACTTCAACAAACAATGCCTTGTTCCTAGGACTCAATTTGTTAGGGGATGCAGAAGCTATGATTTTGACTAATATATGTTGTGTAGGTATTCTTGGTAGTCACTAACAGTCTCCATTTTGAAAGATGTAAAGAAAATTCAAACTGTGTATTCCTTTCATCTTGGTTGGAAAAAGTGGCATTAGATACATAGACAGTGATTACCATTTTTCATATGATTCTCTCTTAACAAGAGCAAACAACACAGGAAGTATCATTGGCAACCCATTATGTACTAAGCTCTCTGCCTATATAAAGCATCTCACTCATTGCTCAGAATGTATCTTTAAGGTAAGAGTCAGTCTATTTCTATGAGATAAAAATCTGAGATTCAGACGACAAATAGTCACAAATTTGTAGGTGGCTGAGAGAGTTTGAAATTTCAGTCTCTACTCGCTGTTAAATAGATTGTCTCTTCTTGAAATCATTTTCATGTATTTCATTCAATAGATGAATTTGTAAAACTATGGATATTATTTTTTCTCCACAGCTAAGAATGACCACTACTTTTGAGATTTAAAATGAGTTAAGGCATAGAAGCAACCCAAACAGGAAGAAGAAATGAGGACAGGAAAAGAAACCAATTTTCTTTCTCAGTGTAGGAAGATAGAAAATATTAGAATCTAATCTCTTTTCATTTGACTCAGATTTTAATGATTCTTACTTTTAAATTTATCATATATGATATCAGCATGGTGTTTTGAAATGTGTATACATTCTGGAGTGGCTAAATTAAGCTAGCTAATGTATGCATTTCCTGAAATACTAATCTTTTATTTATAATGAGAACTTTTAAAATATATTCTTAGCAACTTTCAAAGGTACAATGCATCATTATTATGTCACCATACTGTAAAATAGATACCTTGAACTTATGCTTGCTAACTGAAATTGTGTAACCTTTGACTAATACTTCTATGTATCCTGCAGCACCTAGGAACCAGCATTTCATTCTCTGCTTCTATAAAATGGATTTTTTTAGTTTCCATATATGAGTGAGATCATGCAAGATTTGATTTTCTGTTCCTGGATTATTTCATGAAGAGTAACATTCTCTTGTTTCATCCATGTTTTCACAAGTAGCAGGCACTCTTCTTTCTAAGTGTAAAAAGTATTCCAGTGTGTACATTTTATTAATCCTTTTATCCTTTGGGCATTTAAGCTGATTCCACCTCTTGGCTATTACGAATAATGCTGTAATGTGCATGAAAATACAAATGTCTGGAACAGAGTCAGATTTTCACTCCTGTGCATATCTAAGCAGTAGGAAAACTACTGGATGGATAATAGCTTTAATTTTTTGAGAAATCAATGTATTGTTTTCTATAGCCGTTCTACTAATTTGCATTCCCACCAGCAGTGTGCAAAACTCCTTTTTCTTCTTTTTAATAATAGCCCTTCTAGTAGATGAGAGATGATATCTCATAAAGGTTTTATCTTGCACTTCCTTGATGATTGTGGATGTTTTGTATGTCTTCTTTGAATAAATACCTACCTAGATTCTTTGTCCGTCTTTATACCAGGCTACATGTCTTCTTGGTAGTAAATTGTTTGAAGTCCTTATGTGTTCTGAGTATTAAACCCTGTCTGACCTATTGTTTCCAAATATTCTATAGGTTATCTCTACTCCATTGATTTTGTCTTTTGTTCTGCAAAGCTTTTTAATTAGGTGTTCTTCGATTTGTCTTTTTTTTTGCTTTTGTTGCCTGTGTTTTTGGAGTATTATCTAAAAAAATTGTTGCCCCAACTACAGTTATGGAGAGTTCCTGATTTCTTTCTGGAGTTTTACAGGTTTGGGTCTTGTAAGTCATTCATCCATTTTGAGTACATTTTTAATATGGTATGACATGATGATCCAATTTCATTCTTTAAATAGGGATCTTTGTCTTTAATACATTTTTTATTGTTTGTTCTATTTGCTGGAACATCAGCCATGATAATTTTAAAATGCTTGCACCTGTAGCTCCAATATTTCGATCATCTTGTATAACTATTCTCATTGCCTGTTCCCTTCCCCAGCCCTTCTCTTGGTGTGAACCTCTCTTCCACTTTTTCATTTCCTTTCTTAAAGCAATTGTCATGCTATTTAAATATAGATGTTGCTGATGAAAGTTCATTTCTGTCATTTTCCTCTCAACAGACAAGCAAATATAGTAGCAGCAGATCACCTTTGTCCTTTCACAGTTCATCTTAGGCTTTGTTAGTCTGGTCCTTTCCAGTTTTGTCCTTGGTCCTGTTCTGTAGCTTTCCTTCCTAAAACAGTTTTTCTTTAGTCTCAACCAAAACATGCTAGGATATGTTTACCAAGGCCGTGCCTGTGTGGCACAGCCTGGACTTCAATCTCCAGTACCATGTACCTGGCGTAATTACTCTTCAGTAATTCCGCTTGCAGCTGCTGTTTTCAGCCATGTTTTGTGGAGTACTAGTTCTTTCATATTTGTATGAGGAGTTGGCTAATATCTCAAGGGAACGTCCATGTCATTTACCTCTTCTCTGAGGTTTGCTCTTCAAATCCCACGTGATTTGGTTCACCTGAATTTTGTCCTCTGACTGCTTCGGCTGTAGATTCCTTGCTTCACACTGAAATCGCGAATGCCCTCTAAAGGCTAAAGGCAAACTTCTCCCTTTTCAGGTCTCACAGCCACTCAAGTCTCACCTCAACTGATTGCTCTCAGTGCCTTCAAGCCATGATTGCATATATTTTTCCAGCTTTATAATTACTTTTGATAAGAGTTCAACATAAGCTATTTCATTATGGCCGGAGCTACTTTTTAAACAAAGCTCCTTTTGAGCTGCATTTTTAAGATACGTGGGAACTGAAGAATAGGCCTGAGACTTTTATTGTTTTGTATCACCTAACAGTTTATTACTCAACACACACACACACACACACACACACACACACACAGTAGTGTTCTAGATTTTGAAAATGTAGAACATATATATATATACCTTCTAACGACTAAATAAGGTTAGACCACTCTTCCTTATATGTACCACAGCCTTGAGAATATCCTAGTATTCACCTCAACAACACTAGGACAGGGACCTTGAGAGGAAGCTCTATTCTGAAGATTACCTATGATTAGGGGCTCTTTCTGCTCTGTAACTGTGCTCTGGAGTGATCACAAATTAAAGCCAGTTCCCCTCTTTAATGTCCATGAACACACACAAAGATACACACTCGTGCAGGGTTCACTGGGGCATTGCAGCTCGGGTGGAAAGTTGAGCAGTGGACTGTAGAAGAAGGAACATTTACATAACAGATGCAAAAAACAAACTGCAAAACCTGTAGCTTGTGTACATCACCTTCTTTTTAAAACTCACGTGCCCACTGGGCTGTATTGTCTAAGCATTTGTTGTCTGATGTTCTCTTCTCCCCTCATCCATGGGCCCCTTTCACACAAACGTGCTCACTATTTGTGATGCAAATTAGCTCATTCGTCCCTTTGATTGCCCAGTAGCTTCCTAATTCTGCCTTTTTGTCTGTCACCTTTGACCCCAAATAGCTTGCAGTCTGTGATGACAGAAGGAGCTACTTCTCTCTACTGCTGTATCTGAGAGAAGACTGACAGTCAGTGAATTTTAAAATAAAATAAAGGACAAAAAGCACTTTAAGAAATAATCAAAATTATAAAAGATACGAATGTAGCAGTAAGGTAGTGACTCCTACAACTGTGACAAGTTGTAACTTTAGAATGACAGCTTATGCAATTCTCATAGGCAAATTAATTGAAGTGTATAAAATATTTTGTAAGTTTGTTGAAAAGGCTAACTAGCCCTGTTTTGACCTTGTGCTAATCATGCATTTTATACGATCAGTGTGTTTTCTGTATTTGCCTTTATTCATAATTCCTGGATGGCCCAATAATAACATCCACTAGTTCAGCTATTTCTATCTGTACAGATTATGAAAAATTCATTTCACTCCTTCTTGTGGTAAATGCTATCAAGTTGATTTTAGCATAAGCTCATATGTTGTGAAATCTAGTTTACCTTAACATAAGAAGTTTAAAATATTCACAAATAAATAAAATAATCGGACAGGATCCAAAATATATCCTTTTCCAAAATGAAACATGCTACTACACTGAAAACCAGACATTGATATGACTATATATAAATACCTTATGTGCTGTGTACATGATAGATACTGACTTATTATGTTGGTGTAAATGTTAACGATTGTTGAAAAAAGATGATGAATTCTCTAGTTCTATGTAGTGAGGGATTTCTAAAGGAAAAAGCTTATTAAAAATTTTAAATGTGTTCATTACCTCATCTCTTCTTCAGTTATCCACTATTGACGTATGCTTTGATCAGCATAAAAATGTCTCCTCCTTCTGTCTCTCCAACTCTTTTATAAAACTGGGGATCCGAAGAGAAATTTCCCCCATGTTCTGAAATGTAGTACCTTCCATTGAAGGACTTTGAACTATAGTATCTCCCAAAATTACAAGAAGTTTCATTGAAGTTCAGAAAGTGTCCCTGAAGAAGAGACAAAGGATTCCTGAAGAATCACCTGCTTGCACCTTTTCTTCAATTTTGATATATTTGATGATATTTGCATGGTTCATGATACTGAGCCATAACAGCTTAAAATCTGCATATTTATAAGAATATTACAATGCTCCCTATTCTCCCTACCCAAGCCACCTTGTGTATGTGGTTCAGGTGCACAAACACTTTGAGTCCTGCTATATATACATATCTGAATGATAACTTTTACAATAAGAAGACATGACTAAAGTTCCACCACAGTTACATGCACCAAACTGACACAAATATAAATAAGCAGCATTGAAAAGTTTCCCACCAACAGTATCTACAGAACTAATAGAGGATAGAATAGAAGAATGTAGCTATAATATCTGGATCTACAAGGATTAATAAATGTAAAAAATGGCAGCATTGTTTAAAATGTCCAAAAATACAAACAAGCAATATGTAGATGAAGAGACACAAAAGGGTAACCAGTACAATGAAATATCTCAAAGCAGTAGAACTACAAAAGCTAAAGTAACACATCCATGAAGCAAGATTTTACACTTTCAGATCAAGAAAGGGGTTAGTAAAATTGTGTACCACTTTTGCAGTTACTAGTGTAACCATATAGATTAATATATCTATGCCTCAAAGAAATCTGGCATATTTAGTCCATTTAAATATACGCAGAGCCTACAACTTGTTAATTCCACTGTTAGATATGATTTCAAAATTTTTTCATACAAGTTGATAAAAGGAGTTATATGATATTGTTTGTTGTAACTCTGCTGTGGGCAGGCAGGTGAGTGGCTTCTATAAAATTTAATTCATCCCCATCATAGAATTCTCCTCAGCACTGAGTAAAAGTAAGGAATCTACACGAGACAATGTAGATATGTATGCCAAATGTGGTGTTTTTAAAGAAACTGAATCTATAAATGAAATGTAATATTTATTTAAAATGTACCCAAATATATCAGCACACAATTTTACAAGCTAATTACAAGATGAATTTCCCGGGGAAGAGAATAAGACAATCCTGAAGAAGAACAAAATTTGTGTATGCATGCTACCAAAAACCAAAACATTATAAACCTACTATAACTAAGCCAATGTGGTATTAGTATAAGGCTATACAGTTAGTCAATGGAACAAGCTCTACAGACAGACTCCCCATGAGTGGGTCTTTATGTATTACAAGTTAGTACATGCACAACTGTAGTAAAAAGATAGTTTACATTATCAGTAAGTGGAACAGGATGGATTTATTTTATTTTAAAGAGAAAAAAACAATAAAAACAATGATAACAAAATCTCAAAACAAGATGATAGGAAATTAACAATGGTTATTATATTGCATATTGTTATCTTCAAAGTAGTTCCTCAGCTTTAAAGATACAGGCATGCAAAACTGATCAAACAGTATAAACATAAACTTTTCTTTGCAATGATCTCATAGAAATTGGTAGTATAATTATCTTAGCTATCTTGTGTATATATGTATATTTTTTCTTCCCAGTTGCTCTTTCCTTTTGAGCAGTTTCTTTCTCTTTCACAATATCTATTTTGTATTCTGGATCTTATGTACATTTTCAGTAAAAGGATCAATTTAAAATCCACATGGAGTTTATCTTTTTGGTAAAGGGATGCAACTAGAGACCATACTCATAAGTGAAATAAATCAGCCAACATGTGTAAACATCATATTGTCTCCCTTATGCAAGAACCTGAAAGAGTACATAAAACCCAAAAGGTACAATAGATATTGTGAAAGGGAAAGAAATTACTCAAAAGGAAAGAACAACTGGGATGAGGGAAAGGAGAAAAGAAAGAAGGGAAAAATATAGATTTATATACAAGGATAGCTGGAATGATTGTACTGCTGGTGTCTATTGGTTTGCTGAAAGGAACAGTTCTCTTGACCAATTTTGTATGCTTATATCTGGTAATCTGAACAACTAATTTGAAGACAACAATATGCAATGTAAGACCCAACGTTGAATTCCTATCACCTTGTTTAGTGAAGCTCTCCATTGTTTCTAATGGTTTTATAATTACTTTTTATTCTCTTTAACTGTTTGATCAATCCTGCATTCTTACCTCTGGCAATCTGAGCAACTTCATTGAAGATAACAATATGTAATATAACAACCATTGTTAATTCCTGTCATCTTGTTTTGAAATCCTGTATCATTTTTATTGTTTTTGTGTTTTGATTTTTTGTCTTTGATGTTGTTATTTTATTGTTTTTTCTCTTTGAAGTAAAAATTTAAAAATTTTTAAAAAATAAAACCCACATGGGTAAAAATATATCTTCATCTCTGCCTCAAATTATCCTAAAAACTCTGTTCCAAGTAGATAGTAGAAATAATTATGAGAAAGGAAAGGATAGATTTCCTAGAAGAAAACATTTCAGAATATCAATATGACCTTGCGGTAAGTTAAGACATCTCTAAAAGAACAAGAAGAAATGATAATGTAGAACAGATAAATGTATTAAGAACGTCTGTTCATCAAAAGACCCCATTAAAAGGATAACGAGTCAAACTACAAAGTTCAAGAAGGTATTTGCATTACATATAAATAGAAGAGAAAGGTTAACCAGAATGCATTCAAACTGCGACATAAAATAACTCAATTTTTTAAATAGGCAAAAAGATACTTCACAACAAAATATGTCAAATGGGCAATAAACTTTAGTCTTTCACTTCTTGTGCACCTAATCTTTCTTCAGTCTTTTATCTAAGTTAATAAGAGCAGAATCCTCTACCTGGGTTCTGGTTTCCTTGTTAAAAAGAGAAGAAGAAGCCTGGCACAGTGGTGCATGCCTATAATCTAAGCACTCAGTAGGCTGCAGCAGGGAGATCATCTGAGTTTGAAGCTAGCCAGGGTTATGTAGTCAATTCTAGGCCAACTTAAACTACATAGTAAGGCCCTGTCTCAAAAACAAAAACAAAAAACTGAAAAAGGATAAATCAGATGATTATTGTCAGCTAAGTGATTGAGATTGGCAGAAATAGTAGGCAGGATATCAGAGTAGTCAAAAGGAACTATAATGTGGTCACGCAGAAAAGTTTTGAGGGCATTGCGTGGAAAGGTTCTTGTCCCTGCAGCTCCTGCTTCTTTACATTCCAGTAATTCTGGAGAAATCATTACTATCTCATAAATTACATTATTAATTTATATTATTCAATATTTCCGTACTAAGCGCTCATCTGGGTATGTAAAATGGAACAACAAATGAAATACGGACTGCATGTTCAAGTGGCACAGGCAGTGGTAGCACATAGGTAAGTGAAAGACCATTTCAAGAGAGGCAGCGAGTTTCTTGATATCAGTAACAGAGCAGTATGATAGCTGCTACAAAGACTAAGGAACAGCAGGGATTAACAAAGGGTTTCCTGGGGCTGGGGATATAGCTCAGTGGAATAAGCGCCTGCCTAGCAAGCGCAGGGTCCTGAGTTCGATCCCCAGTACCACAAAAAAAAAAAAAAAAAAAAAAAAAGGGTTTCCAGAGAAACAGCGCTCTGGAAAAGATAGGAGATAGTTAGGCGCCAGTTGCAGCAAGACCAATGCAAACCAGAGAAACAAGCGCAAGTGTAATCTCCACACTGATTTCCAGAGTGGTTGTACCAGTTTAAATTCCCACCTCCAACGTTAGAAGGGTGCCTTCCCTCTACCTCCAAACCTTTGCCTTGCCAGCATTTGTGTTTGACTTTTTGATGAGAGCCATTTTTTCTTGAGTAAGGTGGAATCTCAATGTTACTTTAATTTGCATTTCTCTGACAGCCAGAGATATTGAACATTTTTTTCATATATTCATTGGCCGTTTGTACTTACTCTGAGTCTATTGATTTTAATTGCCCTTTTTTTTATTAGGCCTTTTATAAGGAGTCTGAGTTTTTGAGTTCTTCAACCCAGATATGCCCTTCTAGGTACCTTCCCCAAAGAGTTAACGATATACTGTGTTCATAGCAACACAACTCATAACAGCTAAATTTTGGAAGCAACCTATATACCCATCCACAAATGAATAGATAAAGAAAATGTGTGTGCTGTTACTCTAACAGAGTACTACTCTGACATAAAGAAGGATAGAGTTGAGCATTTGAAGGAAAAGAGATGGCCCTTTGAGACAGTAATATTAAATGAAATAAATCTGGCACACGTTTAAATATCACATCATTTCTCTTATACAAGAAACCCAGAATATAAATAATTAAAAATAAAATAGACAATTAGATATAGGGAGCGAGATATCTTGGAAATGGGAAGAGAACTGAGAGATTGAGGTGGGGGAGAAAAGGAGAGAAATTGGAATGAAAAGAGTTCTGGCATGTTAAGTACGTGTACCTACCACTAAGTGAATATAGACATGTACCAGTAAAAAATTATTACATTTATTTTTTTAAAAATATATAAAAAGGCACAGGCAAAGCGGGTCTAGTGACACGCAGAGATGGTATCCTGAAAAGTGAGGCCAGAGTGGTCAAGCCAGACATCCTTGTCTTAACTTCACAAACTCTATTCTGAAAGTGATAGCAACAAGGAAAGATCGAAGGACTTTGAGCAGAGGAGCAGGATCCCCCATCGGTGCACACTGCGAGCCAGGTTTAGGGAAGGTACATCAATATGAGAGAAAACAAGTAGGAATGAAGAGTTAACAGTAGTTATGAAAAAACTGTAAAAAAATTTTAAGATAGGGGCCTGGTCAAGTCTACGGGGTCACCCCTAGCAAGATCCTGAGTTTGATCCCCAGTACCACAAAAAAAAATAAAATCTGGTGAATGCTGCTACGTGCCACCCAATGGAAAAGCAGCCCTGAAAAATATTACAGTGTGCCCTCATCTATGTTATTATTCAGATCTGGGAGCATGAACCTTCTGATTCTTCCACAAAGTCATAATGACCATGAAAAGCAAAGAATTTGAATTGACTCAGAATGTTGAGGTAGGCACACCTAAAGACACACACAAAAGGATTTCCAGAAATGCTTCAGAAAGTGCAAGAACAGTGGAATGTGTTCAACAAGAGGGAAACTATTTTGAGAGAGATTAATGGTAATGTGTCTCTTCCTGTAAAAGTTTTTTTTTAATTTAAATACATGCTATTTTTCTATCATATTTCATACACATACCAGACTCTGAAATGAGATTGGATGAGTCATGGCAATGTTTATTATGATGAAAAAAAGGGATGAGTGCAACAAGTTTGTAGAGGAAGACAGTAGGTTCCATTTTGAACACATTAAGATTACAGGTGGTGAAACAGTTGAGAGGAAGCTCTGCACTCCTAGGCATTTGCATATGCAAATCAAAAGACATCTGTCAGTGAAAACAAAAATCATGTGCTGCTCTTTCTCTTTTTTAAAGAAATATTTATATTCCATGCATATGTGTTCTTGACTAAATATTGTTTAGATTTACCTGCTTTCAGTGATTCTTAAAAAGGTACCACCATAGCTTTGTGATGTTCCCTGTGTTGGAATCAGGATTGTATCTCCAAGATTGAGCCTAGCAGTTAACCCTTTACTCACTTTCATTGGTAGTTAAAATTCTGTTGTGCTGAAATGCAACAGTTGGGTTACTTACTTTACAAACATTTAAACTGTCTATATTTTGTCTTATTTCCATATTTATAGAGTTGCTTTTCATATAATGATTTATAAATGATACTTAAATAATTATGATAATCCTGCGTCAGTTGTACAAATGGAACATGTCTTCTAGGTATGGTTTGCCTGTTCCCTTTCTTTATGCTGTTATACAATAAGCAGATGGTTTAACTTTAGTAAGTTGAATTCATAAATATTTTATTTAAAGCTGGTTTTCTTTATGTCTTAAAGATATGTACGTTTATGTCCTTTGAAATGTCTTAGAGTTTTAATTCTTTAATCATCTAGAATTGATTTTGTTAGTGAGCTGAGGTAAGAAGCTTACTTTTTTTACAATGGTTAATGAATTTTCTCAGTACCATTACTGAATGATGCATAACTTTCCCCACTGATCTACACTGTCGTTGCTGCTATGTACTGAGAATTCATATGTGTGCACGTGTTCCTGGGTATCTAGTTTGTTCTGCTGTGTTCTTTGTCCATTTTTGCACAACAACACAGTGCATTTATTAATTTAGATTTATAATAGTCTTTACTTTCTTGGAAAGCATTGAGTTTCACCTTGCCCTCATTCTTGCAGGCACTTAATATTTGTTTGATAGCTACTTTCTCTCAGTGCTTCAAAGTTGTTTTCATGGGTTTCACTGTTGGATTAGGAAGTCTTTTTTAACAAGTTGAACTGTGTCTTGGTTACTTTTCTTTCGTTGCTGAGACAAAATACCCAACGCCCAAAATGAAGAAAGGAAAGGTTTATTTAGATTATAGTTTGTGGAAGTTTCAGTCCATACTTGGCTGGTTCTGAGGCAGAGTGGCACATGGCAGAGGGCAAACTGTTCATGGCAGCAGAGCACAGCAAAAACAACCAGCAAAAGAGGGGAATGGCTGCAAGCAGCCTCTTCTCTTCCCTTACATTGTAAACAGGCTACTCCCACCCAGGGGGCATGTAGCTCTCACACAATCTCCATGCCTTCCTCTTCCACAGGCTCAGGATGTATACAAAGTAAGCACCCTGGCTTCCTGATGAATCACTCAGCCAAACCTCTAGACTCCCCAAGTTGACACAATGTATCAACCATAACAAACTGTTACCTTTTTTTAATTGTTCTTTTTTTAAAAGTGCTGTCTTCACATCTCTCTGACTGCTTTTTATTATCTTCTTTTTAGTGTTCTTCAATGTTGGTACAATGCACTGAGATGCGAGTGTCCTCTCCCCAACACTCCCTCTCCTTTACCTCTATCTCTGTTTTTTACTGACCAGTTCCCCTCACACTTCACTGGCCTACCATGCACCACCTGCCCCTTTATGTAAGTGACAAAAATCTATGGTTTTATAATAAGTTTAAAGTACATCACGTGTACCTTCCCTGTTCACTTATTATAGATTACCCTCTCGGGATCTCACTGACCCATTCACAATCATATATTGAGTATGAAAATATCAGATTAAGGATATACACATTAAAAGAATTCTAGTGGAAATAGGATGGTATCTTCTGTCTTTTCAGATTCTTGTACAAATAGGTACCTACAGGCATCCATGTACAAACAGGAATATATTATACACCAACTGCAAAGGCCCCAGAGGATTACCATCTGCCATTCTAATTACTTTCTTGGTCATAGATGCTGTAAAGGTACTATCTTCTATAATTTTTACTCTGGTCATGGGACTTGAACTTCAGCTGTGTTATGTATTCTTAACCTTTGTCAGGAGTAAGCTATTTTCCAATGGAAAAGTCAACTTGCCCTTAACAGTCCATGCAGGGGTGCGTGCATATATATGTGCATATGTATGTACATACGTGTGGTAGGTGCTGAAACACACCTAACTGATCATGGTAAATTATAATGAATATAATTTCCCCTGCCTGTACTCTTACCGTTTACCACCATCCCTCCTCCATGTCATAGAGGTGACCCTTGGAAAATATAAAATGGACCATGCCATTTTCTTGCTTAGAATATTTCAATGACTCCATGGGCTGATAGCAACTCCAGGCTTCCTACCATAACTCAAGGTGCCTTCCCGCCCTTACTCACGTTTCACAGCTGTTTGATGCCATCTCATGTCCACACACACTGCAGCAAACTGGGCTGTTTTCCCTTCCTCACATATGAATACTCAGCTACTTTTCATGCCTCAGAGCTTTGGCATTTGCTCCTGGTTCTCCTGCGATGTTGCTCTGTTCCTCTGACCTTACCTGACCAACTGCCTGGAGTTTGCGCCCCCGCAGGATCCACTGTCACGTCACGTTGTTTATCTTTCACAGTATTTAATAAGATCAGAATGATTTCCTTTCTTTTTTGTCTTTTTGAGACAGGGTCTCACTATGCAGTTCAGGCTGGCCTTGCACTCACTTTGTAGCCCAGGCTGGTCTCAAACTTGCAACAATCCTCCCGCCTCAGCCTCCTGAGTGCTGGGATCACAGGCGTGCGCCACACACCCAGCCCAGAAATGATTTCAATTGATGTGTTTTCTTGTTCATAGTCAGTTCTACCTAACAGAACATCTTTGATGGCTTTGTCTTCTATGCTACTATTTCCAGTGTTTAGGGCACAGCCCAGTACAGAGTCAGCATTTAATATATGGTGAATGAATGAATGAATGAATGACAAAAAGTTTACTTTGGAACCTGGAAATCATGTGAAATTTTCAGAAAATGAAGAAAGTCCTGAATACAGCAGCCTAGATGGCCTACCCATAAAGTCTAAAATGAATAGCTAAGGGAATTTAGAATTATATCCGCCCAAAAGTAACAAAACCAAAAAATGTATCAATCAGTAAGTAATGTTTGAAAGAATAAATTTTAAGAAACAGTTAAATTGAATAACAGCTATTTTTCACTTCCTTTATGTTTAGGAGAAGAGGTTTTCAAGACCCATGTATGGGATTTAAGTGGAATAATAGCAAAAAAATAGCTTGTAGTACTGGTAATATACTTCTTCCAGGTGGTTCTGTGTCATAAGTAGTACTAAGAAGAAAGAAGATTCGCCTTCTGGCCTAAGCTAACAAACCCATTTTCGGCAGAGTAGATGAGCCATTATAACAGTAATACTCTCCCAGAAAATAGAGATACGGTACCGTTAACCATTAAATAACTCTGAAATCATCTCACTTCTATTGCTTGTGGCACAAGGTTACAAATTTTATGGGTGAAGTGAATTTAAATGTGGAAAACTCCAGGGTCTAGTAAAATAGTTTATGTGTTATTATAAAATTCTCTGTCAGACTGTAATACAAAGATCCAGTGCTCCTCGTGGTAAACTGTAAGAAGTAGGGTCTACAGTGGGGTCTGTAATGTGCATGATGGACTCTGATTTCCCATGTTCCCCAATCAGTATTTGCCTTAATGGTGTCTGGATATAAATGCATATGTCTGTCTAAATCTGGACCCCATAGCCTTCACACCCAAAGGTGAATCTTTTTATGCTTTCAAAACTTAGCCCCTATCTCAAAATCCAATATCATTGGCATAAGTATCTATCTAATTCCCATGATTTGTTTTAAGTTGGATCAACTTAGACTGCTTAGCATTGGGCAATTTCTTGTGTAATTAAGCTGTGATATATTCGTGAGGTTTGACGCCATGCTTTTCCCCTTACCTAAAAATGAGACTGACTAGATCTTTGAAGTGAAATCTTTGATTTTCCAAATCTCTTGTTGCCAGTGTGACTATTTTACAAGGTAATTTAATTCAAGAATACCTTGAAAAGGCGACCTTTTCCAAGAAAGGACTTGGTTTAAGTTTAGTCCTCATTTCAACCCAAAATGAAACTGGGCTAGTTGGAAGTAATTTTATTAAAAATGATTTACTGAATAGTAATAATTTTTAAAATGTCTGACAGCCTAGATTTAGATTCCTATTTCCTGATGGGAACTAAGTAGGTGTGTTTCTGCTAGCACAGTCTCAGTAATAAGAGAACATAATGAACACTGCATCTGTCTGTGATAATTGTTCTTGGAAAATTGCATGTTACAGGACCCAAATGTCATTTTACGATGTCAGCTTTCTTGTCTTCTGGAGGCCAGTGGGTATTTTGTTTGTCAGTTTTCTATCCTTCAAGAAGAAAAATGTATTTCCCTAAAATACCTTATAGTAAAACTCTTTTGCCTACTGCAAGCTTAGTAGACAATGGTCTGGAAACTTTACTTGTATCCAGAATGTTTTCTATGTCCTAAAACAATTTCTCACAGTGGTGTCTCTCAGTGGAATTAGTGACTGTTTCATCATAGTACCTTGAAGGAAGAGATTGTATTTACTTCGCATCTCCAATCCCTAGCATTGCGTTTATGCTCATAGTGCTCCGTCAGTGAAGTTTACTGTGGGACTCATTACACTTACTGAGACACCCTCCTCCCTCGGGCTGCAGGGAAGTGCAGCTCGCTGCCCCTCCTTCTCTCAGTGATGGCCTGCAACTACTGCATCATTTTCTCCATTATTATTAGTTTCATCTCCTTTTTCTTCCTTGAAGATCTCCGTGAACACTGAATCAGCTGAACTCTACTTGCCTCTCAATTCACACTCCCTCTAATGCTGAGGTTCTAGCTCTTCTGCCTAGGTCTCTGCTTCACAGGGATCAAAGCTTCATAGTCCTAAAAGTTGTTAAACAACAGAAGTTACTCTCATCCCTTCTCAAACTACACTGGTTCTACATTTTAGAGTTGGATCAACTTAGACTAGTGTGGGGCTTTTGAAAAGTCCATCTTGAGAATCCTAGGATTTAGAACAATTCAGAAGGAGGACTTTGACTGTAAGCAATAGAAATATAACTGAAGTAGAGGATTAAAGGCAGCAGGGATTTATTGTAAAAATTCCAAGTATCAAATGGGATCAAATAACACAATACACAAACACACACACATCTTGCATCACAGTAACTTTTACAATCTGGTTCTCAAACTCTGATAGGATTTTCTTTCTATTTCTTAATCATCCTTTTCTCTGTACATCCGTTCCATTCTTCCATCATTAACAGATTTATCATCGTTTCCTTCTCCAAATGGCAGAAAGTGTCCACAGACAGCAGACCTTTAATGATGTGGACATCAAATTAGTCTGGACTTTTAGCTGATCCTAGATTCCTAAACTTTGAGTGCCCTCCCAAGTTTCTGCGATTATTGTGTACGTGGAGAGGCAACAAGGATGGAGAGAGATCATACTGTACTGGCTGGTAGTTTCCATGGCAAACCTGTGGGCTGAACAGTTTGGATATGAAACAGAATCACTAAAAGAGGTAAGTGGTCAGAGGTTATGCTGAATGAAAGCAGCACCAGTGAGCATGTGAATTGTGAATCTCCTCTAAGTAACGCATCACTGTAGTTCTCTGTGCAATCATATATCAGCAGCAATTTCATCGAATCCAAGTTCCATGTAAGTCTGCATATTGAAATAAAAGCTCATAAAATAGAAAACACACAAAATCTTTAAGCTGTCCTGTACTGACTAATGCTTCATGTTCTCAGGATTTTCTCCTGTTGTAGCCTCTCATCCATTAAAGAGTATGACTTATTTCCTTGCAAAGAGAAAAGCCACATTTTGGTTGCATGTGAATAGTTCAGACTGTGTTTTCAAACTGAACAGTGAGCAGTTGGATTTTCTCAGCTCCTTGCGGCGACAGGGAGGTGAGTTTGACTGAGAAAGGCACAGGAAAATAAAGCCACCTGTTACCCCATAAGCAAGACCAAAGAAGTCTCTCCTTCCTTCCCTGATTTCATCCTCCAGGGAACAGCAGGTGTTTAGCCTGAAGTAAGAAGTGTCAGATTCTCATACGGGCACCCCTGGCCACAAACAGAGCTGGCTCAACTTAAATATATTTTCTGAGAATGAAAAACTTCTTACTTCTTCTTCCACCAGGAATTCTCAAACCCGCCCCACTGTGTGGAAGGGAAGGCCCTCCTTCCACATGACATTTCAGGTCATGGTTTAGGCTTCAGAGGTTCAGTGAATGCCTTCTCTGTATTTCTCCCATGGACTTCAGTGACAGAACCTCATGTTCATGACAGTTGACTTGAAAAGATGGTGTTGGTACTGCTAATGCTGCAGCTGTTAGGAACCACGCTCTGTACTAGTCTTTACAAACCTTAGCTTGTTTCATTCTCCCAATAACTTTGGAAATAAGTTGAATATGTTGACGTTGTAATCATGCAAATTGGCTCAGGATGGGAAAAATAAAAACAAAAACTGTTTTAGAGTCCTTCAGCACATAAACAAGGGAGAAAAGAAACTGGAATTCCAGGGGCTGGGGATATAGCTCAGTGGAATAAGTGCTTGCCTAGCAAGCGCAGGGTCCTGAGTTCGATCCCCAGTACCGCAAAAAAAAAGAAACTGGAATTCCAGTCCCAAGCCATCTGACTCCAAAAGACTACTGCAGCTTAATGTGAGTTTGATCCATTGTAACAGTTATAAATTCTTGTTCAGCCCCTTAGTCCTATGAGCACTGAATGCCTCTAAATAATAGGTTAATGGAACATTCACAGGAAACGTTTCTACAGAAAAAGAAGCTTCATGAGCTAAGCACAGTATATGTCAATGAACCACAACACTTTTTGAAAATTCATCTAGCCATATACTTTGACTAGTGTTTTTATTTTCCTGTATGCTATAGTTCAGTGATAGTTTTTTAAACTATCGATCATAAAGACTCAACCAACTTATAAGTAGCGAACTCATTTGTGGTACATATAGGCTCCTAGAGAACAATAATTACATTTTCTTAATTTTTACAACCTTCTTCCTAGTGGAATTGCTGGCACAAAGCATTATGTATTTGATACGCACTTAATGGAATTTATTCATATGCACGTATATTCATATGTATATGTACATATGGACCTATGTACATATATACATGCATATAGTATGTGCACATTTACATATACACACATACATATGTATGTACATACGTATACAGTATTTGTATTTCTATATATAATACATCTCTATAGCTGCAAAATAATGGAATGTTAGAATCAGAAGGAGTCTTATATATTATCCTCTAAACTATTTTTAACTATCCAATAAAACTATTTTTCTTTTAATTACAGGTTGCATAAAGTCAAACTTGTTTATATGGAAGGAAAAAGAAAATTTATCCACACACAGAACTAAAAATCCAGTGATTGGTTAAGTATATGACCTAACAGGGTTGTGTGCAGTCTGAGTGGACTTTCTTTGGACAAAATTGCCCATGAATCACATGAATAAAATATAGTTACTGCATGTGCTTCAAGTGAAATTTAGTAGATATGTCAAGATGCCTATCACTAAGTTTTATTTCCTCTTGGCAATTACATAGTAACACATCTACTGGCTAAACAGAGAAAAAGAGGCCAGTATTTATCAAGTATTTGTTACAGATAACATACCTCACTTAACTTAATCCTCACATCATGCCTGCGATTTTAGATTGTGTATTTACTAGAGAACAGGGTGTCTAAGGTATTCACTGCCTGAGATTATAGAACCAGTGTAAGAATCCAACAGTATAAAAATCAAATCAAACTTCAGTCTTTAAAATATAAAGAATAGACTTGTTCCCTTAAACACTGCCAAATACCAGGCAAAAAAGGCTAATCTCCTTCAGGCATATTTACAGCGGAAAATATACTGGATTTCCAGAATGAAGTTCACTTTCATTTTAATCATAGTTCTGTTCCTTGTTATAGCTCTTGAAAAACCCACTGTGACTAATTATTGCAGGAAGCATATGTCGTTAATAAAGACCAAGTGAGACAGCAAAGGTGCTGTCCTGACATTTCACTTATTCTTGCCCCTGGTACTTAAGTCCTTATCTGCTCGTGAGTTCTCCTAGTCATTAAAGAACTTGTAGCCATAAACTAGCTCTGGGGGAGAATTTCTCCCCCTTCAAGTAAGTACTTTTCAGTCTGCTGTGCAGTACATCAGTGTTCGTCATCCTTCCCTTGCACATTTCCAAGAGTAAATTTGAAAATCTCCACTTCACCACTGTTTAAAATGTACAAAATAATATTTTAATTTCTTTCCAGGCTCAGTGTGCACCTCATAGGAAGTTGGAGGTCTCATGAATCAAAAGAAATAAAAATACCTTCAAGAGTACGAACATACCACGTTTATCAATAAGTAACGCTTTCTCAGTGCTTTTCGTATATAACCACACACACACACATTGATGTAGAGGTACTGAGAATATAAGTGAACGAAGCAACATTTTTAATTTACATTTTTGTTCACAATTCTCTGTTAGCTTGCAAGTAACTATGCACTTGTCAGAACTTTTGAAAGATACGATTGTATTCTGCTATTTGTTCAAGAATTTGGTCTCTTGGGGCCTGTTCAAAGAATTCTAAATGATTAATTATAGGAACTATTTCACTGTTTGAGGCTGCGCAAGTCTAACAATTTTTCACAGGTTACCCTTGGTAATATGGGACATTTCTATAGTTGCTTTCTTCTCCTAAACCTAGACTCGACTGTTCTAGTATAGAGACACTGGGTAGTAGGATTTAAGCCGTTGTAAATGAGCTAAGCTGGTTGAAATTAAATTAAAATTAGAAACAAATTACAAATCCCAGGATGCACATCTCTAATGGTGTTTTTCCCAGGAAGTTCCCTAAAAGGGTGTAGACAGCAAAGAGGACGACATATGCCAGAGACAGTCTGCTTACAGCACAGCACAGACTGTGCTCAGCAGGCAGATCTTGAGGCCTCCAGTTTGATCAGGGTTCAGGCATCTGTTTTCTCACCATTCAGATCCAGCAATCTGGGACACCAAAAGGACGCCAGCTTTGAGTGGAGGAAATAGCAGCCAGAGAGTCAGAAATGTTAAACAAACAATATGCCAATTTAGGGGACAAACTAAAGTACCTCAAAATTATGAAGGCTAGCCTGTGCTGATGACAATTCGGTAAGAGTCGGAGGGACCCAAGGAGTTCTACTTCTGCCCAGTGATGTGGAATTTAACAGATTTGGGTTCCATGTCATTGAGGAAAATGATTAAGGAAAATTCATAGGTGAACATCTGCAAGATGCTAAGCTTTCAATGATGTGGTAATCCCCCATGTATTTTCTACTGTTAAGATTGGGATCTCTAAATCCAGAGCATATGGTGACTGATCCATGTCACTGTGTTTTGCTGGCCTTCACAAGCAGGCCTGTGTCTGACTAGTCCTAATGTAGCATGTTTGTATTCTAGATTACACAGTTTCCATTTTTTTTTAAGGCTATCAGTTACCTTTTCATCTTGATAATAAAAACGCTAGCATTGTATATGGAAGGAAAATAAACAGGATGCTTTCAAAAGAGAACAACAAATGAGGATCCGTATGCGCTACATATTAGACTCAATACATGCACAGCTAAGGCCATAATGATTTTCCAGAGAATGTAGCATTGGACTTTCCCTGTGACCCTCAAAGAAACAGCTGAGCAAACACAATTGGACCCAATAGGCTGGAAGACTGAAGAGCTGAAATTGTTTTCCACAAACATATACAAATACATATGCAGCCTTCTTCGATTACAGTCATTTGCCTGTATTTTGCTACAAGGGAAATTATCTCAAATTTTAGATAGGAAAATTTGTTTTGAGGAGAAGTATATCAATACATTTTAGATGTATTGTAAAAAGAATGATCCCTTTGCATGAATCTATAGATAAATTAATTAAGGAGTTCTGTAATTCAAGAGTGAACTTACTATAAGAATTTATGCCCAGGGCTGGGGATATAGCTCAGCGGTACAGATCCTGCTGGCAAGCACAAGGTCCTGAGTTCAGTTCCTGGTACCCCCCCAAAAAAAGAATTTATGCCCATTCAAACCGAATATATCTCAGTTATTGCTCACTTCTGTATGAAGAGGAGCTCCTCAATAGATACCACTGTGAGATTCCTACATGTTTATTTCTGCATTTCAGTGTCTTGTAATCCCATAGTGAATTCTCAAAAGATGTATTTTATCAATATATAATTTTTCAATAGTCTTTTCCTTATGATTCAACAAATATCAAATTTATTAGAATAAAGTTGTCACATAGGACAATATTTGCCTCATCTTGACTGTGAGAATTTCATTCTCATCTAGAAATTATTGAATATCTGACGAAGTGCTAATGCTCTGATGAATAATATTCTTCAATCTTAAGTTTCAAAGATTACCTTCAGCAAAAGCTGTATGCATTGGGTCACGTAGAGGGTGACTATAGCTTCCTGTCCCCATCATGATCCCTTTTATTTCCTGTTGGCTAAGTGGGTTTAGTCAAGGCATTACAGTTCAGATAAGCAAAATAGTTCCATTTCAGTGTGCTGGTTCAAACTCCATTTTAAACACATAGAATTGTTCAACTTTTATTTCACAATGTACAACTTGCAATGGGATTCCTAGGCAGCAGGTTAGGCATTTCCCATCAAATTTAGGAAATGCTATTGGGAATAAGTGTGTACAAACTTCTCACCCCAAACTGATCATCTTTCTTAACAGACCTGGTTTGAAACCAAAGTGCTTCTTGGGTATCTTGAAAATCTTCAAACCTGCTATTGTGCTTCCTTACAATTACACAGTAGCTGACTCTACAGATGAAACCACGAACTATTGTACCCTAATCAGATGCCAGTCACTGTGGGCATTGAATGCAGCTCAACATAATGAGCTTAAACAGTGTAAATAGCTTCTTAAACTTAGAATCTTTAAAACTACTACATTACTGCTAAGCAATTCGTAGTAAATTTACTACACATTATAATGTCCTCATATGTTTTCTTCTGAGGATGAGATGAACCAAATATTAGTAAGTAACTATCTCTTTCTCTTTCTCTCCCTTTCTCTCTTTCTCTCTCTCTCTTTCTCTCATAATTATCTTACATTTTCCAAGCTTTTAAATGAATATCAAGGAGTGCTTTGGGATTTTCTTTCAATCTTAAGATTTTGTATTTTCTGTATTTGAATTCAAAGATAACTATATTAGAATTAATTTGGGCACATTGTCAATACCTTCTTGACTGTTTTTATACCTATGGACAGTTTGAAAATGTGTTACTTAAAAAAATGAGGCAGATGAAAGAGTTGAGAAAGAAGAAATAGATGAACAAACCAGTTTTTAAAAATAGAAACTATTTCACCTAGTGTTGTAGAAATACAAGTGTGTTCCTTTTGCCAGGAGATTCATTTGGAGAAAACTAGTGTTGAAGAATATGGCCTATTTATGGGAACATATATAGCTAAATTCATATTGGAAAAACCCATCTGTATGCATGTTATGATAACTATCACCCAGCTGAACAAGCAACATGAAGTGTTGTAATGCCCTATTGCCCATATTAACCCACAAAAGAAAACTTTTGTTCATAATTTATGTATTAATAAATTATAATTAACATGTATTAACATGAATTACTTCTGATGCCAGCCACTGGGCCAAACATTTCATAAATTTAACAATATGAGAGCTTTTTTTTCATAAATTCCATGTGAGAACTCCTTGTGGATAATGAAGTTGAAGTGAAAAGAAGCTTGCACTGCCCAGCTGATTCCCAATGCTGTGTGTGTCTGCTGAAAACAGAGATATGAAAGACATGGCAGCGTTCATCTGTGACCTCTGGCAGGAATGGTGGGCTTTACGGCCAGAGGGAAGCAGTGAATAGAAGAGACCCAGTGAGTTTCAGTAAGAGCATTGTGCAAGCGCAAGGCCCTGAGTTCAATTCCTGATCTGCCCCCCGCCCTATCCAAAAAAAGAAAAAAGAAAATCTTCATTTATGACAGACTCTTTTTAGTTTTGTTTTGATGCTAACTTTGTTTTGGGGAAGATAGTAGCATATGAAGTAGTTCAGTCATGTGAGGTTTCTCTGTGGCGGCGTGGAACAGTCACATAGGTGAGTGTAGAAAGTTTGAAGCTTTAGAAGAAAATGGCTTGGACATCTCTTTTGAAGAATATAATTTTTGAACCCTAAAAATTAACTCACTTTTTAGAGGTGAAAAACTTGTGGGTGCCTTCAAAACATGCTGTATTTTAAATATATCTGTTAAACTTTACAAACTGAAAGTGTGATTTTTGTGTTAAAATTAATGAAGTTTTAAGTATTCCCTTAATCAGTGAAGGACAGCCTTTACTTATTACTTAGAGCAATTGTATAATTTGCTCTTAATGGTATTGGCACATTGGTTAAGCCGGCTATTATATAGTATTAGAGTCTGTAAATAATCCATGTGGGGGGGAAAGTGTCCTTTCAACTAAAAGTTAATTTCTTGGAAAAAAAAGTAAGAGAAATGTGAGCAGGTAGGAGAAAGGAAAGCCATCTCTAACAAGGTAACAATGGGCAATTGTTGAATTCTCACTATGAGTTATCAAATGTATCCCATTTGTATGCCTTTCAAAACATATACAAAAAGATTAGAATATTTTAGTTATTTTTGCTTATTTTATTGTATTTCTTTTAATGTGACACACTGCCAGACTGGATCTCCATGATTTGTCAGTCACACACACACTACTCAACTCTCAAAATAACTAGTTATTATCACCATTTTTGAGAGGTGGAAATGAAGCCCCATTTGATCACCAGTGCCTGTGCCCTGGGCTCTGGCCATCACAGTGTAAATGAAATTGACAGGCCACTTGAAGCTGAGGTACTGGCATGCCCGGTATGTCTTCCCCATACATTGCCCTGCACTTCCAGTTGAATTATGCCAGGACAATTTTGATGCACATAATGGTAGAATTGCAAAATAGAAGAAGCTTAATTCCCAATCAGAAGCTGGGCATGGTGACACACACCTGTAATCTCACCACTTGGGAGGCTGAGGCAGGAGAATCTTGCAAGTTTGAGAACAGTCTGGGCTACAAAGTGAGCTCAAGGACAGCCTGAACTGCATAGTGAGACCCTGTCTCAAAATAATGATTTTTTTTTCTTTTTTCTTTTTTTTTTCCGGTACCAGGGATCGAACTCAGGACCTTGCGCTTGCCAGGCAAGCGCTTATGCCACTGAACTATACCCCCAGCCCCTTCAAAATAGATGAAAAGAAATTTCTAATCACTTCTTATAGAACTGTTTGTCACACACCAAACTGTAAATGGTCAAGAAATAAAGTTCTTTTTTGTTAAGCCACTGAAATTTAGAGCCATTGTTCCCTTAGCCTTACCTACTTTAATCTAATTTATGTGCTTCCAAAGCTACACAGCTAATAATTAATGGGACTAGAAAAATCCCAGCTTTTAACTACTAAGCAAGCCTGTCTCATGAATGGGTTAGCTCCCCTAGTACAAGGACCTGTTAATACAACATGCAGCAAGGAAGAGTTTGTGTGATGTTTCCTACGCTGTGGATAAAAGTAACTGATTCTCCAGCTATAGCAGTCAGTAAACCCTAATTTATGACATAATTATCTGACTTACGTTCTCTATATCAAAAGCGATAGTATTTGTGTAGAGAAAGAGAATTCTCCTTTAAGTCTTAATAGTTTTCTTGACCTCAAGTCTCAGGATGAAATGGGAAATGTCAAAATCAGCAACTCTTTCAGTAAAATCTCGTTCCTTTTTCTAAGTTATACAACAAGGTAGGAGAACACGATAGAAACTGTGCCAACCGTGCAGGGTTTCAGACCAACCTCAGAGCCTCTTCAGATTAGATGGTGGAGAAACATCAGACTGGTTTAGTTGAGGTTTATTCTTTTTTTTTTTTTTTTTTTCCGGTACTGGGGATCGAACTCAGGACCCTGCGCTTGCTAGGCAAGCGCTTATTCCACTGAGCTATATCCCCAGCCCCAGACTGGTTTAGTTGAAAATCAACACTCCATTATTGAAAGCCTATCCATTACCCCAGAAGTTTATATTTCCTCTTCCCATCTGCAGCTTGCCATTGATGTCATTTGCTACCAATTGTTATCTCCATCAGACTCAATAAGAGGGAAAAAAGGATTAGAGATAAAACAAGACCTGTCTAGTTGCTACATGCCTCTAGGGTATGACAACTATGCCTGGCTTTGCAACAGTAGACACTTTAATTATGTGAATTATGGGATTATTGGAGAGCATGCTTCATTTACATCCTCTATATGTCAGACAACCATCAATATGGGCTATGTTGCTAATCGTGAAACAAGATACAATATGAAATGATACCTTTTTCTGAATGAGACCACATGTTCCTTCAGTCTGCTTGGTGACTTAATCAATATGTCATTATTAATGAAGCAGATATTACAACTATGAAAAAAGCCTCATAACGTGTATCACTTCCTAATTGATTATTCAGGTGTAGATAATGTTCCTGACACACCACTTTGTGTTTCTAACATTCCAGAGTTGAGAGGACATTTGCAGAGTCATAAACACCTTTTAAGTTCTGATTTATGTACCAAGTAAACAATGAAAATTCTTAACCTCATTGCCACACTGGGCCACTAAAGTTATAGTTTAAGATTCACAGGTCCATACTGAGGATCCATTAAGATGTTCTTCCTTCCTGAAAGGTTACTAACTAAAGTTTAAATAATGTCTCACCACTACCAAAAAGCAAATAAAATTCTCTAAAAGTTGGAGCTTCACCATCCCATGAAAGACCGAGTCCCAAACCAGGTTACCATGGTAACATCTGTGAGAACTCAGAAGCATTTAATAAGCAAGGAATAAAAGATAAAAGAAATCAAAGAGCTCCCTTCCAAACTCATGTAATTTGTAGAAATTCTAATAGTGAGAATACTGACCATTGAATAATATAAGAACTTTAGCTGAAAGGCCATGGTCAAGTATGAGGCTATGAAAGGTCTTATAGAAATGTCTTAATTCAAAAATGTAAGGACACCATTAGAGGATATACTAGCACTTTTCAAATCTGATTACTACTACTGTGCCTAGTGTATTTGATTTCCATTTGCAATTCAAACTCAATAGTAGACTGCTGAGGTCTTCTCGCCATAGTTTGCAAAAAAATTGAGAATTTCTTTTGCTTTCTTGCTACAGATAGTCTAGTACTGAGAAAATATTTTTCCTCACTCTGGTATTCCATACCAATTTAAGAGTCCTCCCTCTCAGTTCACACTGGACACAAACAATAGAATGATTTAGGTGGTTAGGAAGGGATGAAAAAGAAGAAAATTACTGAACAGATCTTTTATTTTTTAATTTGTACAACTAATGGGGTACATTATGGTAATTCAATAGCTGTATACAATGTACATTAATCAAATGAGAAATAAGCATTTGTATATCTTCAGCCATTAATCATTTTTATGTATGGGGAATGTCATACTCTTCTTTTCTAGTCATTTTGAAACATATCATACATTATTTTGCCCAGTTGGTATCCTACTTTACAAAACGAGGACCCAAAGTGACTACTTCATCTTGTGTTTATAAATTTCTTATTAAATTTCTGTTTGCTCCTCTTCCTCCTTATCCTTCCCTGTTTCCAGTTTTCACTATTTCATTCCATACTTTCATAAGTTTGACTTATTAGCTTCCACATGTGAATGAGAATATATGGTATTTGTCTTTCTTTGTCTAGTTTGTTATAGTGTTAATAATATCCTTCAGTTACTGTGGGCTGATCAGGCCCACAATCTCCCCAATAAGTGGATGGTGAAGGCTTAAATAAATGAGACAATTGAAATGATCTTAGGGCTCCAGGAGGATCCAGGCCTCTCACAGAATTTGAGATTCTCTGGGTTAAGGCCCAGAACCTCTCTAGGCAACCCATATTTATTAGGTTTTCATACAAATAAGGGGAATACTGAAGAAAATGCAAGAATCTGGGCAGGACTTGGGAGTCCCTTTAAGAACTTCTTCAGAAAATTATGTTAATTTAGGAGAACTATGTTATCTCCAGGAAGGCCTTCACAGCAGGAGTGAGATGCCTGCAGCTACAGTCTCCTCTTAGTTAACCGGGGCTGGAGCCAAACATCCTCAGCTGTGGCCTTTGTCCTTTGAGGCATCCCAAATTCACAGGCCAATACAGGCCTCAGTGGGGACCAGTGACTCATAGAGATCACTTACTATGAGTCCACTGCCCATCTCCAGACAAGGGCCTAGCCCTTGGGCAAACACACATGAACATGAAAAGCCAATTGGTTAATATTAAATCTTTCTCAGTGCTGCTCCATAGTGGTCTCCATCCGTTTGTTTTACATAATGTAATAATATCCTGTTCAGGGGGCTGGGGATATAGCTCAGTGGAATAAGTGCTTGCCTAGCAAGCGCAGGGTCCTGAGTTCGATCCCCAGTACTGCAAAAAAAAAAATAATAATAATAATAATAAAATCCTGTTCCACTTATGTTGTTGCAAATGACATGAGTTCATTCTTTCTGTAGCCAAACAAAATTTCACTGTGTAAATGCTCAACATTTTCCTTATTCATTCATCCACTAAAGAGCATGCTCATTAATTACATATTCTTGGCTGTTGTGAATACAGCTACAACAAACTTGGGAGTATACAAGTTTTGTTGGTATAAAGGTTTCATATCCTTGGAGTACATGCTGTATGCAGTGGTAGAATCTCCAATCATAAAGTAATTCTCTTTAGGTTTTGAGGAATATCCATACTGTTTTCCATGATTGTTCTACTAATTTACATCCCACTGTCTGTCAGAAAAGTCTTTTTCTTTTATCCTCATTTTTATTTCCACTTTTTTATAATAACCATTTTAACAGGAGCTAGATAATGTCTCAATGTGTTCTTAATTTGCATGGCTCTGATAATTAGTAAAATTGAGCATTTTCCCATTTTCCCATGTATTTGCTAGACATTTGTATGCCTTCTTTTCAGAAGAGTATTTTTTATTTATTTTATTGGAACACTTTAGATATACATAATGATCATATTAATGATAAAAAATTTGCACCTGTACATAGCTTATCTTGATTCAGCTTTGATAATTCATGTGTATCTAGGAATCTGCCCCTTTCTTCTGTATTTTCTGTTATTAGACTACAGGTTCTCAAAGTAGGTATTGATGATTATCGGGATATCTGCAGCATCTGTTGTGATTTCACCCTTTCCATTCCTAATTGTATAGTCTGAGCCTTTTCTTTCCTTTTGCAGTAAGGTTGGCCAAGGGTTTGTCTATTTTATTTAATCTTTGAAAAAACCAACTCTTTGATTCATTGATTCTTTGTATTGTTTTCTTAGTGTTAATTGCATTAGTTTCTGCTCTGATCTTTATAATTAGTTTCCTAATATGAGCTTTGGGTTTAACTTGCTCTTGTGTTTCTAGCAGAATGAGATTCAACATTAGATTGTTTATTTGAGCTCGCTCCATTTTTCTGATGTGGGAATTCACCACTATAAATTTCCCTCCTAGGAGTGCTTTCATTGTGTCCCATAAGCTCTGGTATGTTGTGTTGGCATTTTCATTTAATTCTAGAAGCCATCTAATTTCTTCTTTAACTTCCTCTGTGACTTGTTGGTTGCTCAGGAGGGTGTTATCATGTGTTAATAATGAAGGTTTTTTGGTTTCTTTGGCCATTGAGCTCCATTTCAATCCACTATGGTCTGATGATATGCATGGAATAATTCCAGTTCCTTTGCATCTATTTAAGCATGTTCTATGAGCTAGTATGTGGTCTATTTTGTAGAATGTCCCATATGCAGCTGAGAAAAATGTATATTTTGATATTGTGGGTGGGACACCCTATAGATATCTATCTACTAAATTCCTTTGTTCAAAGGTTTGATTCAGTTCTGATATTTCTTTGTTGTATTTTTGTGTAGTTGATCCCTGTATTTCTGATAGTAGGCTAGTGAGAACCCCAGTACAATTGTGTTCATGCTTATTTGATTTTTCATGCTGCTATTATTTGTTTTATATAGTTGGGTGTGCTGGTATTTGGTGCATATATATTTATGATAGATATATCTTCCTCTCAGATTATTCCCTTAACAAGAATGTAGTAACATTCTTTGTGTCTGCTGATCAGTCTTGGCCTGAAATCTACTTTGTCTGCAATAGAATAGCTACCTCTGGTTTTTTCTGGGTTCCTTTCCCATGAAGTGTTGTTTTTCCATCCTTTGCCTCTCAGTCTATGAATTTTGTAAATTAAATTTGTTTCTTGTATGAAGCATATTGTTAGAGACTGTTTCTTGATCCACTCTGCCAATCTGTTTGGTGAAGTGAGACCATTTACACTTATGCTCATAACTGATATGTATTGATTTATTATAGTCATATAATTTTCCTGTTATTGGCTCTCATTTTTCCCTTCTGCTTAATTTCTTGCCTTGCCTAGTGGATTTTTACTCTGTTGGGGTTTGTGAAATTGTAGACTTTGTTTTCTCTTTGTCAGATATCATTCAGATCATTTTGGAGTGCTGAGGTACTGGTTATCATTTTCATTAGATGTTCTTGGTCATGGAAGTATCTTATTTATCCTTCCTTTTTGAAAGAAAATATTGCGGGATACATCCATTTATGCTGAAAGTTCTTTCATTTAGGATTTGAAATACTTCATTCCAACCTCTCCTTGACCTAAAGTCTGTTTTGGGAAGTCTGCTGTGATTCAGATGGGCTTTCCTTCATAGGTGATTTGTTTCTTTTCTCTAACAACTTATAATATTGTTCTTGTGATGAATTCCTGGAATCTTGACTGCTACATGACTTGGTGTAGATTTTTTCTGATCATGGTTAATTGGAGTTCTATATGTCTCGCATCCGTGTGTGAAATTCTTTTTCCATGCTTGGGAAGTTTTCTGCCATTACTTTCTGAACAGGTGTTTTTTTTTTAATGTCATTTGTTGTTTCTCTTGTTTTTCATTGATCTCAGATCAATCTTAGGTTATTCTTCTTTGCATCATTTAGCACTTGTTGGATTGATTTTTTTTTGTCTCACTATATTTTTAAGAAACCTTTCTTTTCATACTCGCTAACCACAAACCTGTCTTCTAGACCTAATATTCTGTCCTTAGTTCACTCTTTTGTGTATAATTTCAGTAGAACACTTAACCTCCTGGATATCTCTTGAATCTATTTCATAGATTTCATTTCTTTCCTAAGTTGGCCATTCATGGTTTCCATCATTTTGCTAAGTTCCTCTATTTTTTTAAATCTGTATCTACTCTGGATTCACTAACCATGTCCTTCATTATGGTCATCATCTATTTATCTGAGGAATTATTTCTGATTTGGCTTTTCTTAGAGTATCTTTCATCTGCATTGTTACTTCTGCTGTTACCATTTCAGAGTTCAGGTGGGCGGCTTTTGGTTTGCTCCACCTCACCGCATCCTGGATTTGCCTTGAGTGAACTGGAAGTCTGTGGTTGCATCTTGCTTCCATGTCTTCTCATGTGTTATGTTTTTTAAAATTTATTTTCTGCATTGATGGCTGTAAAATCCCTGTGGTAGATAGCTTTACTACTAGTATTGAGAACTGCTTAGAAAATGACTGCTTTTGAGGGATGCCTTTTAGGTGTAGCTGGTTTTTGGCTTTTAAGTCTGTTTCATGATCCCACCTCTTCAATTTCTTTAGCACTAGAGTATAGTATTGGACTGTTTCTTTGATACTGGACTACAGTATTGTTTATGACCCATGGACAATCTCAGTCTTAGAATACAAGGAAGAACAACTGATTAGAACAGTTATGTCATATTGGCTAAAATAGTACAGTCTGTAATAACAGTAACTATAATAATAATAATATCAAACATAGCTTAGAAAATGACAAACTATAATAACTTAATTTGCTACCTTTAACTATATGAACAAGACTTATAGTAATATAGCAAAATCTAAAACAAGTCAGAAAATTATATACAGAGCTGGGGATGTAGCTTAGTGGCACAAGTGCCTGCCTGGCCAAGTGCAAGGTCCTGGGTCTGACAACTGGTACTGCAAAATTAATTAATTAATTAATTATATACAGTAAATATCCCCTCTATTGAATTATTTTATCCTCTGGGAATAAGATTTAAAAGAGACAGAGGGGGGAAATGCCAAAATACAAAAAGGGAAAGAAATTAGAAGCAAGGCTGAAGGACAAAGAAAGACTATCTGTATTTTTGGAGACTGCTGAAGAAGACCTGAGGTAAATGAGGAAGGAAAAAACAAAAACAAAAACTGAACAAATCAAAAAACTGAAAACAGTGTCTACACTCATGAAAAAACAAGAATATACAATCAAAAGAAAAAAGTGTGAGATTTCAGGTTTGTGCTCAGATTTCAGATTTAGGTCTCTGATTCAGTTTGAGTCTTTTTTTTTTTTTTTTGTATGGGGAGTTTTATTCTTTGACGTATGTTTGCCCAATTTTGCCAGCAACATTTATTAGAGAAATTCTATTTTCTCTACTGCATGTTCTTGATGCCTTTGTCAAAAATCAGTTGGCTGTATAAAAATAAATTAATTTCTGGGTTTCTTATTCTGTTCTAGTTGTTCTGTGTGTCTGATTTTGTATTACTACCATATTGTTTAACTGCTTTTGTACTATGTTTTGATGTCAGGTGTTGTAATGCCTCTAGCCTTGCATCTCCAGCCCCCTGTTAGGATTGCTTTGGCTTTTCTGGGTATTGTGTGGTTTCATATGAATGTTAGGGTTGTTTTTTTTTTCTATGTCTGTAAAGAAAGTCATTGATACTGAGATGAAAATTGAGTCTGTAGATCACTTTGGGCCATATATCATTTTGATAATGTTGACTTTTATCACCTAAAAACATAGAATATCTTTCCATTTCTTGATGTCCTCTAACTTCTCTCACCAGTATTTTTAAAAGAAAGTCCTTGACATAGTGATGGCAGTTGAGTTGAGTCTGAAGATCACTTTCATGGCATATCATTGCAACAATGTTGATTTTTATGAACCATGAACACGGATAGCTCTCCATTTTTTGTACCCCCTATAACTTTTTTCACCAGTGTTTTATAGTTTTCATTAAAAAGATCTCTCACTTTCTTGGTTAAATTTATTGCTAAAATTTAATTTTGTAGCTATTGCACTGAAATTTCTTTCTTATTTTCTTTTTTGGCAAGTACATCCTTGATGCATCCTAATATTTATTGAATTCATTTATAAGTTCTAACAATTTTTAATGAAATATTTTAGCTTTGTTATGCATAGAGTCATGTCACTCACAAACATGGATAACATAACATCATTCTTTTAATCTTGGTTGTTCTTTATTTGTTGCTCTTGTTTGCACTGGGATTCCCAGTAACATTAAATAAGAGTGGTAAATGTAGAGATTATTATCTTGCATCTGATCTTGCAAACAATGCTTTCAGTTTTTTCCTCTTCAGTGGGACACTGAGTGTAAGTTCTTCATATATGGTTTTTATTATTTTGAGGAATGTTTCTCCTATGTTGAATTTATTGGAGTGTTTATCTTGAGAGATACTTAATCTTACTGAATGTTTTTCTCCATCTGTTCAAAATGATCATATGGATTTGTTCTTCATTTTATTGATATGTTATATCATATTGATTGATTTGCATATGTTGAAAATCCTGGAATCCCTAGAATTAATCACACTTGATTATATTATCTTTGGTATATTATTGAATTTCATTTGCTAGTATTTTATTGAGCATTTTTAAATCTGTTTTCACCAACAATATGGGAATGTAGTTTTCTTTTTATCATTGTGTCTTTGGTTTTGGTAATAGGGTAAGACTGGCCTAATACAAAAGGTTTGGCAGCATTCCCTCTGGTTCAACTGTATTTCAATAATTTAAGAAGAATTTGTGTAATTCAACATTAAGGCTCTCTGGTCCTAGATTGTTTACGATAGGATGTTTTTAATAACTGCTTCAATCTCATTACTTAGTGCTGGTCTGTCTAGCTTCTCTATTTCTTCTTGATTCACTTTTAGTAGACTGTATATGTTCAGAAATTCATTAATTTCTTCTAGGTTTTCCGTTTTTAATATATAATTATTCACAATACTTTCTTCTGATCTTTTGTATTTCAATGATATCAGTTACAATGTCTCATTTTATCTCTGATTTTGTTGGGGCCTTTTCTCTTTTTATCTTTTTTTTCCTTGATTAATTGCCTTAGTCACTTTTCTCATTGCTGGGACAAAAAGAAAAAGTCACCCACAACTCAAGGATGAGAGATGGGTTTTTTGGCTTATGGTTATTGTTCATAGTTGGCTAGCTCAAAGGAGAACCACATGTAAGAGGGACAGTGTGGGAGAAGCTGCTCACCTCTGCTCCTGCCATGGCAGCAGGGACAGCAGGAAGCAAAGGGAGCAGGGTAGGGAGCTAAACACTTCCAGGTCACAGCCCCAGGGATCTTCCTCTTTGACCAGACCCCACCTCCTAACAGCAAGCCCACTAAGAACTCCTCATACTCCATTCACTTTCAAAACCCTGCCTGTGAGCACAGGAGGGTCTTGGGGACACAAACCACAACATTAGTCTGGCTGGGTATTTTGTGCTGTGTTTATCCCTTCAAAAAAACCCAACGGTTTTATCGATTTTCATAATTGTTTAGATTGGATTTTATCAATTTACATTTTTATTTTCATTATTTCTTCTACAAACTTTGTGATTGGTTTGTTCTTGGCTTTATAAGGTTCTGAGGTGCATTGTTAGGGTATTTATTTGAGACTCCTAGTTTTTTGGTGTATGCATTTATTGCAATAAATATCTTTCATAGTATATTTTTACTGTGTCTTGCAAGATGTGATATATTTTCATTAATTTCTAGAATGTTTTATTCTACTTTTAATTTCTTGCATTGTCCATCAATCATTTAAGAGCATGCTATTAAATTTCCACTTATTTGTATACTTTGCCTTCTTTTTCTTAAAGGCAAAAAAAAAAGAAATTTAAAAACAAGAAAATAGGAGGGTAACGATTAATACATTGTTTATTGTTATCCTAAATTAGTTACTCAGAGTACAAGATATAGGCATTTAATTGTTGATATTTAATTAATTTAACTAAAAGTTATCCAAGCAATATTTAATGAACTAAGAGAAATTAGCAGTATAACTATCTTAACTATCATATATATTATATAATATATAACATTATTTTATATATAATAATTATTAAAATAGCAATATGATTGTTATATATGCTATATATTATATATTATAAATATGTATTCATATTATGTATAGATTTTTTTGATTTTCCCATCTTTCTTTTCTCAATTCCCCCATCACAGTTTCTCTTTCTTTTTGAAGTTTCTTCCCACTTTAAAATATATATTAGACATTTTGGATCTTACTTACTCTTTCAGCTTCTCACACTAAGGAGACAATAAAATGTTTGCACATGTTTGTCTAGTTTGTTTCACTTATGAATCTGGTCTCAAATTGCATCCATTTACCTCTAAAAATATTCAGTTAATTCTTCTTTATGGCTAAGTAGTACTCCATTGTACAAAAGGAGCACAGTTTTTTATCTGTTCCTCAGCTGATGGACATTGGGTTGTTTCCTAGAACTATTACAAATTCCATTGCTATATGCATGAGTGCAATATATCACTGTGATATGTTGTTTTTAATTCTTCTGGGAAGACACCCAGAAGAATAGCTGGGTCAAATGGGACCTCTAATTCTAGTTTTTTGAGGAATCTCCACAATGATTCCCACAGTGGTTGCACCAGTCTACACTGGCACCAACAGTGGAGGAGAGTTCCTTTTTCCCCTCAGCCCTGCCAGCATTTTTTGTTGGTTAATTTCTTGATGATAACCATTCTTACTGGCTTGAGATGGAATCTCAGTGTTTTAATTTGCATCTCTCAAATATCAGTGTTATTGAATACTTCTTCATATATTTATTTGCTGTTTGTATTTCTTCATCAAAGAAGTATGTATTCATCTCAGATGCTCAATTTGGATTGAGTCTTTAAATTTGGGAAGTCTGGTTTTTTCTTAGTTCTTTATATGTTCTCAGTAGTAATCCTTTGTCTGAGGAACAACTGGCAAACATTTTTTTCCCACAGTGCAGGTTGTGTCTTCATTCTGTTGTGGGCTTCTTTTGCTGTGCACAGAGCTTTTCAATAAGATGAGATCACAATTGTTGATTCTTTGTGATAGTTGTTGTGTAATCAGGGTTTTGTTCATAAAGTGTTTGCTTACATCAGTGTCTTCAAGAATTTTACCTATTCCACCTTCCAACAGGTTTAGTGTTTCTGTTTTAATATTTATATTTTTGATCCATTTTGAATTTAGTTTAGTGCATGATGAAAACTATAGGTCAAATTTTCATTTTTGGCATATTCAGAGCCAGTTTTTCCACACCATTTTATCTTTCTTCCAGTGAATGTGTTTGGCATCTTTGTTGAAGATCAGATGGCTGAGTGTGTCTACACTTATTTCTGCATCTTCTAATCTGTTCCATTGATCTTTTGAGGTTTTTTTTTCCAGTACCACACTTTTTATCACTGTAGCTTTATAGTATAAGTTTAAGTCAGTTATTGTGATGCCCACTATCTTACCTTTGTTGCCCAGAATTTCCTTTGCTATTCTAGGTCTTTTCTGGTTCCAAATGAATTTTAGGATTGTTTTCTCTAATTCTATGAGATATGCTATTGGAATTTTGATCAGATTTACATTAAATCTGTATTACAGTTTTTGAAGTATGGCCATTTGCACTGTATTGGTTTTTCCTACTCAAGATCAAGGAATGTTTTTCCATTTTCTAATATCCTCTTCAATCTCCTTTTTCAGAGTACTGTAGTTTTCAATATAGAGGTCTTTTACATCCTTCCTTCGATTGATTCCTAGGTATTGTGGGGGGGGGGGGATGTTACTGTGAAATGGATTGTTTCCCTAATTTGTCTCTTGGTAAGTTTGTTACTGATGTTTGAGGATTGACTTTGTATCTAACTATGTGTCTTGGTTACTTTTTTCTTGTCACTGAGACAAAATTCCCAATGCCCAAAATGAAGGAAGGAAAGGTTTATTTCGCTTACAGTTTGTGGAGGTTTCAGTCCATACTTGGCTGGTTCTGAGGCAGAGTGGCACATGGCAGAGGGCAAATGTTCATGGTGACAGAACACAGCAAAAACCACAAGAGCAAAAAGGAGGAATGGCGGGTAAGCAGCCCCTTTCCCTCCCTTACATTGTAAACAGCCTACACCACCCAAGGGGTGTGTAGCTCTCACACAATCTCCATGCCCTCCTCTTCCACAGCCTCAGGATGTATACAAAGCAAGCACCCTGGCTTCCTGCTGACTCACTCAGCCAAACCTCTAGACTCCCCAAGTTGACACAATGTATCAACCATGACACTATGCTACAGAATTTGCTTATTAAATCTCACAGCTTTTAAATTTGAGGTTCCTTTCTTAGGTCCCCTAGGGTGCCTAGTTGATACTGAGGCTTATAGAACTGTTAGTTGCTTTCTGGGAGTTGTAAGGCTCAAATGATACCTTCTCCAGATTCCAGGAAGAAGTACAAATAATACCAGAGCTTTTGGCACCAGTAGCAGTAGAATAAAACTCCTGCGCTTGGAGGAGATACTCCCTAGCTCATCTAGGGCCTGGGCAGGTAACATTTGCTGGTATCTGCACTCCTTTGAGGGAGAAGACACAGAGCATGGCAGGTGGAGCACGGATATTGCTGAGGCTTGTGGGTTTGGTATATGCTGTCCTGAAGGCATCAGGGCATTGTGGGAGTGCCCATGTCTCTTGTCATGGAAAGCTTTAGTGGAGAGGAGTCTTAGGGCATTGCGCTGAAAACTCAGATGTTTCCTTCCTGAGGTCCTCAAGTGATGAGTGACGCCAAGGTTCTTTATATCAGTAGTTTCATTCCCAAAGCTTTGGGGTGGTTAGGAGATGTTGCCTAGATACCACAAGTCAAGCGCAGTGAGGGGTAATGGGAATGGCAGGGGTCATGCCTGCTCATTACTGCATTCCTAGAGCTTCAGGGCTCAAGCAGGGCTTCTCACAGTTCCCAATGCACCAATGTAGGTGAAACAGAGAACTCACAGTGGTGTCTCTCATTCCCAAGGTTATGGGGCAGGAAGAGCATCTCCCCTGTGTCATGCTGGTAGAGCATCGATGTAGGGGGTTTCTGGAATCTGTGTTCCTGGAACTACAGGACTCATGAAGGTGCTCTCCCACCTCACAGTGCACAGGTATGAGTACAGCTGGGACCTTGCAGCAGTATCTACAATTTTGAGCTGTGGTGTGTGAAGAGAGACATTCCCTTGATCATTGTGGGAGATCACAGGCATTGCTGTGGCCAGCAACCAGTAAGCTGGGGCAGGACTTTTTCAGTCTGCATATACAGCCATAGGTGAATCCAAAATTTTACAATGGTGACTACAGTCCCCAAATTGTACTCTGAGAAGAAAGATCATCCCCAGTTGCAATGATTTGAGTCAGCACAAGTAGGGCCCAAACTTTAGGACACTAAAGGGGTTCCCTGTCTTTCACTCAGGGAGGCTTTCACTAGCCCAAGGCCTCTCCCAGGGCCCAGCACTCTCCTGCCACCCTTCAGCAAAGATGGCATCTTAGCAGTGGCTCCTGTGGAGACTTCAGCTCTTGGGTTTGGAGGAGGTCCAGAGTGAATACCTCCTTTGGAGCAGAAGAGTCACTTTTAGATAAAATCACTGCATTGGGTTTAAAACTTGTAAGTGCCATAGGTTTCTCCTACAGTTCAGGCAGTGAGCCTGCTACTATTGGGGTTACTTGCACTTTCTCAATTCCATTATGCCTTCCATAGTATCAGCTTCTTACAGCCTGGGCCAGGAAGCCTGGCTGAAGTTGCAAAATGCTTTGTGCTTTTTTCTAGGTTGCCTTTGCAATTCTCTGTGCTATTTATGGTTCCTGTCAGTTCTTTTTTGATTCCCAGAGTTCTTCCTCTCTCATTCTTTTTGAAATATACTTTGTCCTTTGCAGTCCGGACTCTTCTCTTCTGTCTCATGGAGCCAGAGTGTCTTACAGTTTTAGGACCAGTGACTGCCAGGACCACAAGCCTGAGTTCCACCTTCGTTCACTCAAATCATGAGAATTAGGGAAGATCTTCTACCTCAGAGCACAACGTTGACACTGTGCTCACACACTGGAAAAACGTACTCCAAAGCAGCTATCTTGACCTGACTCCTATGTGAAACCATCCTAAACCGACTCTCTGTGGCTCAGGGTGTATTTCTTTCTCAGTCTACAAGGCTATAAAGCCTCACCCCCCTTTGTGATAACCTTGTGCCAAAATATCCTTTTGTGCACACCTGTCATCTCCTATCCTGAGAGACTGAGAGTCAAAATTCTAAGTTCTGAATGGGCTGGCCCTTCTTTAACTCTCTTAATCTCTCTCTAAACTGTTGATGACTACCACTCCTTCTGTCTCATTGTTTCCTTTTGATTTTCCCAACTTCCATGACTCAAAGTGAAAAAAGAAAAAATCATGTAAGAGGTGACCAGAAAGTCTTCCTTTTCTCTAAAATGTTTAAAATTGGGTTAGACTGCCTTCCTCAAAACTTCCAACCTTTTTCAATTCTCTTGAAAAATAAAATGGTGTTAATTAATATTTACCATCCATAGATTGTATGTACCCAGAGATTTTTTTTCACATTTCCTCTGGAAAGAGACTGTATATAATACGTCACGTTTCCAGAAAGATTTGAGACCCTGAAAAGTTTAAAGTCTGAATAACCCAATGTTCATAGGTTCTGGGGATCTGCTTTATGGCAATTACCAACCCTGTGCCAGGTTAAATTCTACAACAGGCAAGCATCTCCTCTTTGTCTTAGTTACTTTTGAAATTGCCGTAACAAAATAACCAACAACCAAAAGTTAAAGAAGGAAAAATTTATTTGAGGTCATAGTTTGTAGAGGTTTCGGACCATAATCAGCTGTCTCTAAGGCAGAGCAGCATGGCAGAGGGGTGTCACAAGGAGAAACATTTCATGGCAAGCAGAAGGCAGAAAGCAGTGAGCAATAGCAGCAAGCCTACCTTCCCTGTCTACCTTTACACCATTCTATCCAGGTCATACACCAGTCAATTGGTGCCGCCCACACCCCAGGTGGAGCTTCCATTATCCACACCCTGGACTGTGCTAAACGCATTTAGTTATCACACAGGAGCATTGGAAGTGAAGATGCAAGGCTTCTGGTAGAGACTGAAGTGATCCAGTCATCTCAACACCCTGCAGTTCCTACTTTCAAAAGTTAGGGAGCTGAACTATGTCTCTCTTTTTAAATCTGCCCTTAAAAACCTTGTAAAACTGGATGCACCGACCCACCAACAGCTGAAAGGGAATCTCATTTTTTAAAGGAAGCTTCTCACAATATTCTTTTATTTGCTAGATGTGGAAAACACTGTGTCAGGCACCCTCTGATCACATTTAGCTTTAAAATCCTGAATTTCTATTCAACTAACATTCCTTGCATTTCACAGAATGTGAATCATCAGGAAGTGTTAGTTATCAGAATGAATGTAAGTGTATTTGATTCTGTTTGGCTTTTCACCATCAATGATTTTGGAAAAAGATGATATTGAGTTACCTGAAGTAATCAAAGGCAAAAACTAAAACCCAAGAGGAAAAAAACATATATTGCATGGAAGCAATTTTAAAATACATTATTACACTCTGTCCTCAAAACAGTCAACCTGTATTCATTTCCCTGCTCCTACTCCATGAGCCACACTGTAGCCTTGAGCAGAATCACTGAACTCAGTCCAAAACTTTGTTTCCTCTTGAGCAAAGTGAGATTAAAAATAACTTCTAGAACTTCAGGCATAACTAGTGGACATGATGCCTGGGAAACATTTGTCAAGGTGCCTGTCACGTCACAATTAATTGATAGGTGATAGGGTTGTATTGCTTGTGATTCAGTTCCTTAATCTTGCTCTTTTAAGGTTGCCCTGTGGCCAGCAGCAATAATATTACCTGGAAAGTCACGAGAAATTCACAGTCTCAGGTTCATTTTAGACTTCTTGCATCCTAACCTGAACTCTAGCAAGATCACACAGTGCTTCATGTGCATATATATGTTTGAAAAGTACTGATGTGGACAGCAACCTGGACCTCAACAGCTTGACAGAATTTATAGTAGTAGTAAGCCAGGAAGCCGGGAGCACTGCCAGATCAGAAGGTGATACGCCCTCTCTCTCTCTCTCTCTCTCTCTCTCTCTCTCTCTCTCTCTCTCTCCTCATTCTAAGGACTTCTCCAATTGGGAGGTGTTCAGGCTCTCTGAATTCCACTGTGATGTTCTCTCTGCAACTGAAGCTGTCACTGAAAGACTCTTTTAAACACACTCTCATGTTTCCCACTTAGTAACAAGAGCATCATAATTCTGTTTTATTTTTCACATTTTTAATTATTCAGCTGTTTTATTTGTCACCATTTGGGGAATTATTACAAAACTTATGTCTAAAGTGTTTCTGATTAATGCATGTTTAGGTAACTAAACAGATGTAGAATGGGTTGACTGCTTTGATAAAATTAAACGTTGATGAAACATATATTTGCAGAGAAATAATGACTCATTTGTATAAATAATGACAGATCTGTTTTCCAAATCATCTACGAAATAACTGCCGAGGTTGACAGGCTTAACATGTACATATGGCTTACTAGGCAGGCTATTTCCAAGTGCATTTTTTACATTTGAACAAAATTGTGTAATTTATAGCATCTAATATCACATGAAAGTGAAAGAAATGTAATTAGGAAAAAAGGTAGATGATGCAGTATATTTTCAGAACAAATCATAATTTTCAGGCCTTCTTTGTAGTTCATGGAAAATAGATGTATTCAGTCTTCCACCATGTTCATAGTGACACAATTTATAATTGCTGAATTGTGGAAGCAACCCAAATGTCTATCCACTGAGGATTGGATAAAAAAAATTGTGGTACTTTTATATAATGGACTATTACTCAGCTATAAAGAAAGATAAACTCAGGGATTTTATAGGTAAATGGTCACAACTAGAGACCATACTTATAAGTGAAATAAATCAGACCTGCATGTGTAAGCAACATATTGTCTCACTAGTGTAAGAACCTGAAACAGTGAATAAAAACTAGGAGGTGTGATAGACATTGTGAAATGAAAGGAAAATGCTCAAAAGTAATGGGCAACTGGGGTGTGGGAAAAGAGAAGGGAAAGAAGGGGAAATTATGTATATATATATATATATATATATATATATATATATACAGGATAGCTAACAGTTGTGCTACTGTCTTCTATTGCTTTATTGAAAGGAACAGTTAAAGATTACTTGTTTGATCATCATTGCATGTCTGTATTTGTTTTCCTGAGAAACCACTTTGAAGATATCAATAGTAATACAACAACCATTAATTTCCTACCACTTTGTCTGTAACTCTGTATTGTTTGTATTGTTCTTATGCTAATTTGTAAATGGATGTCTGTTTATTCATGTTTTCTTCTTCTATTTTTAAAATAAAAAGAACAATATTATAGTCTTCCACAGTACCACAGTTATATAACATGTATTCTGAGATCCAAATTTAAGTGATTTCAGACATACATTTCCTCCCACATTTTAGCATCTCCAAAACTGAAAATTGTCTTACAATCGACGGCATATCACAATTTGATTAATAGTACTTTTTCTGTTTTGCAATTGATGGAGTCTCAGATTCCATTAAGGAGGAGTGTACAGCCCCTAGTATATTTAATCCTAGTCCATAGGGCATCATGATGAGAAAAACAACAGGAGAAGGAGATATCACCCCCCACTAGTACTCAGGCACAAAGAGGAGGGGATAAATAAAAAGTAATGAGAAAAAGAAAAGATTCCATAGATGGGAATTTTCACACAGCTAGAGGGAAAAATGAGGGAAGATGAGACAACATACAAGTGGAAATAAGGAACAGGAAGAATAAAAGCTAAAGGGGAAAGAATGAAGCATCAAATGGAAAATACGGCCAATAAGTGCACTTTTGTAACGACTGTTCCCTGAGCGTAGTGCACTGCAGTCAACATTCAACTTTCTGCTGCTTTTATCATTACACACACTGTCCAGGAGACGCCCTAGGTGGTGGAATGAAGGAGCTGTTTTCACAGACTATCAGCAGGTGGTTTCTCTCCTTTAACTTACGTAAGTGGATGCATAACTCTCCACAAACATGTATTCCCTGAAAATTCTTCTCTTTGTATGTGTCCTACTTTTAACTCAGTCTCAAGTCACTGAAAAAGGCATACACGATTGCTAAAACTTCTGTTTTTCATTTTTCAGGTGATATCAAGATTATCAAACAAATCTACAGTCTCACAGGTATGGATTTTTTGGAATAGGAAATTAACAATGGTCATTATGTTTCATATTTTTATCTTCAAAGTAGATGCTCTGATTACCAGATATAGGCATGTAAGATTGATCAAACACTAACTATTCTTTTCAATGAATGATAGAAATTAGAAGTACAATTATCTTACCTACTATATATATATATTCCTTCTTTTCTCCTCTCTTCCATCCCAGTTGTTCTTTCCTTTTGAGTAGTTTCTTTCCCTTTCACAATCTCTGTTGTACCTTTTGGATCATATTTATTCTTTTAGTTTCTTATACTAGGGAGACAATACAATGTTTACACATGAGAGTCTGATTTATTGCACTTATGAGTATGGTCTCTAGTTGCACCAATTTACCTATAAATTGGGCTTGAGGTTATAGTTCTTTATAGCTGAGTACTATTCCATTGTATAAAAATAGTTTTTCTATCCATTCTTCATTTGATGGGCATTTGGGTTGTTTCCAAGATCTAGCTATTACGAATTGTGCTGCTATAAACATGGATGGGCATATATCGCTGTGGTAGGCTTTTTTATTCTTGTGGGAAAAGACCCAGAAGGGGAATAACTGGGTTGAATGTGACCTCTAATCTTAGCTTTTTGAGGAATCTTCAAACTGATTCCCACAGTAGTTGTACCAGTTTACATTCCCACCAACAGTGTTTGTCATGAGTTGACCTACAACCTCACCAGTATTTGTCATGAGTTGATTTCTCAATAATAGCCATTCTTTCTGTGGGGGGAGATGAAATCTCAGTGTTGTTTTTAATTTGCATTTCTTGGATGACGAATGATATTGAGCATGTTTTCATGTAATTATTTTCTATTTGTATTTCTACATGTGAGCAATATGTATTCATCTCAGATGCCCATTTTTGGATTGGGCCTTTGAATTTTGGGGGTCTGATGTTTTTAAATTCTTTATATGTTCTGGATAGAAATCTTTTGTCTGATGGGCAGTTGGTTAAAATTTTTTACCACTCTGTGGGCTTGCTTTTCACTCTGTTGGTAATTTCTTTTGATGTGTGAAAACTTTTTAATAAGATGAAATTCCAATTGTTGACTCTATGAAATATTTCCCATGAGGTTTGGTTTTTGTTCATGAATTCTCTGCTTATCCTTATTCTTCAAGATTTCTACCTACTTTCTCTTCCAGTAGATTTAGTGTTTCTGTTTTAATATTTAGATCTTTGATCTATTTTGACTTTAGTGCATGCTGATAGACATGGGTCTAATTTTAGTGTTTGGCATTTGGAAAGCCAGTTTTTTTCAGCACCATTTATTAAACAGGCTATGTTTCTTCCAGTGAACATATTTGGCCCCTTTTTCAAAGATAAGGTGGCTGAGGGTGCTTGTAGCTGTCTGCATCTTCTAATCTGTTCCATTGATCCTCAAGTCTGGGTTTTTTTTTTTACAATACCATGCTGATTTTATCATAGTAGCTTTGTAGTATACTTTCAGGTCAGGGATTGTGATGCCTCCTGCCTTTCCTTTGTTGCCCAGGATTGCCTTTGCTATTCTAGTTCTCTTCTGGTTCATAACAAATTTTAGGAATATTTTCTCTAGATCTGTGAGGTAGGATAATGGTATTTGAATCAGGATTGCATTAAATCTGTATTATAGTTTTGGGAGTATGATCATTCTCCCAATGTTGGTTCTACCTATCCATGAGCATGGAATTCCTTTATATTTTCTGAAATCCTCTTCAATCTCTTTTTTCACTATCTGTAATTTTCAATGTATAGATCTTTTACTTCTTTTGTTAGATTGACTCTTAAGTGGATTTTTTTGAAAAAGAGAATTATGTAACTAAAAACTTGAGGGTTTTCAATATATTTGTCTTCCCCTTCAAGATTTTGGGGACTTATTTTTTACCCTGGTGTACTTCCCAGTAAGAAATGTGGTAACTGACTTTGATGAGTTAGAGTATAAGAAGGTATTGAAGTGCACGTCTCTACCAGAAGTGTTTTATTACAGTTATTGTTATAGAATAGCATGTTACCAAAACTTGTGAAGAGTACCAAAGCCCTGACCTACTGATTTTATAAATACTTTCACTGTGTTTAAAAGTTATAGCCAGATTTTTTCCTGTAAACATTTGTCAGCTTTGAGTTGCTGGATTAAAATACCTAATTCCTTTAACATAAAGGAGAAGTCCAGTTGGTTCACAGTTTCTCAGGTTTGAGTCCATAGATAGCCTTCTTCAAGATAGAAACTTTACAGTAAAGGGGAATGGCAGAGGAAATCTGGCCACATCACAATGCCAGATAGAGATAGATAGATGGATAGATAGATAGATAGATAGATAGATAAAATAGACACTCCAAAGACAACCTCTAATGACTCACCAAAGGGCACCACCTCCAACAGCACATTCAGCTATAAACTCATCAATGTGTGAATCCACTGCTGACTATAGAACCACCCATGATCGAATCACCTTCCAAAAGTCCCACCTCTGAACACATAAGACTTTCATAGAACATCTTAGATCAAAGCAATAACAATCCAGTTTTCCACAAGTATCTATAATGTCTAAAAATATGGTTCAGAGATATTTTGAAAATAGTTTAATTCTTAAAACAGTTCCAACTTTAAAATTCCCTCCACTTCTATATAATTTTAAACAATGATTTGTCAGACTTATTAGCTAGACTTGTATTAATAATAGTCTAATAACTGCAAAGCCTATGAACAAGCCTTTTTGTTGCTTTTTGAGTTCTTCAAAGTCCTTCTTTCCAACAGAACTCAACAACTTTCACACACAGACAAATAGATCAAATTACACATTATGAAAATGTTTATAATTTACTAAAAGAAGAAGGCAGAAAGTGTTTAGTTTTAATATTATATCATACTACATTGAGAAATTTCTTTAAACCTCCTAGAATATCTCTGTGCATTTGACCATGTTGCTCTCTGGAGCTGACCTCTGATTTTTCTCTTTCACCTCCACAAAATTGCTCGTCATCAAAAAACAAAATGGTCTTTATGTTTCACTGCTTCTCCCCAAATAGCCTTTCCTTACAGCAGTGCTGACTGTTCCCTAAATATTTTATACCCCTTGTTCATGAAGAAAAATTTGGCATTTCATGAAACTGCAAAAATAAAGAGGCCTCCCAATAATACAACCATTATAACTTTTAAAAACTTGTTCTTCTCTATACTATAGGCTGTGATTCATTTTCAGTGTTAAAATCACTACAACAACAGGGCTTTAAAAAAATAGATGTTTGTTTCTTCCTCATTAACAAGTCCAGGAAAGGAATAAATAATGAATGTGTCAATAACATCCCTGAGTTTCTTCCTTCTGCTCCCGCATCCTCAATATATGGTTTCCTTGTTCAAGGGTGTTTGTTGAAGAGCCATCCATTTTACAATATTCCAGACTATAAGTCAAAGAAATACAGAGTACAATAGATAGAAACTCCCATGTTTCTAGTAGCCTTTGTAAAATTTCCTCAAAACTTTTCCTTTTATGTTCAAGAACTTAGCCTCATGGCCTAAGCAAGTGGCAAGGAGAGAAAGGTGATCTATTGGCCAAGTACATTACTAATAATTCTACTAAGAAAGAAGGAAATATTGCCTTAAAAAGGAAACCAGCACCTGCCCTAACATAAATGTTGTTTCCAAATTTTTCTTGATCATCTTCATTGCATGAGCAAGTGCTTATTCAATATTTTCTTTGTGTATAGCTAAGTACTTAATTTTCATTACTTAGTAGCTAATGTTTCCTCCACACCATTCTTAATTAATAGGCAAGTAAACTAATAGGTCACTTACAGCTAGTAAGGACTTCTAGGATTGTGTTACTAAAAGCCCATTAATTCAACCATGAGATTTTTGTCCTGCTGCTTCTCTAGTCAGACATGTGAGAGTTTGAAGTGCTTACTCCAGCAAAATATCATGAGTCAGATATGAGATTTATTTAACTATAAGTATAAAAAGCCTTCACAAAAGCTTTTTTTGCCAAGGATAGAACAAAGGGATGAATCAGACGACAAGAAATCTGTGGCTGAATTTTATGGCAATGTATAACAGGTGAGTTCATCTGCATAAGAGATGTAGGTTTTCTGTCCAAATGGCCTGAAAAAAGCAACTGGCACTCCTGCATAGGAAGAAATATGGGCTGTGTCCAAGAACACACTAAATACAGGTTCTGTCTGCAATGATAGTAGGTAGGACATTTAACTCTTTGTATAAGTAATGTCTACTACCTTAATAATGAATCAGTTTCCAAGCAGTTTATCCAAGGTGCCAAATCTCCTTGGCAAAATGGAAGTATGAAACTTAAGCTTGTTGAAGTACAAACATTAGCTAGGTTATTAGTTGGAGGATTTTATTAGAACCAATAAGGGCTACTTCAAAGCATAAAACAATTAAAATATCAATCCAAATGTAAACAGAAGTCTAAGTAGAGCATGTATATGTGTTCATTGTTTCTCATTTATTTGATAACTTTGCCCAGTTGTATCTCTACCTAACTTAGCTAATTTTTGTACTCCATATATCTAGTATACAAATGTTCCCTTGAAATTCTATGTGGGTCCAATTTCAATTAAAATATAGTTTCTAAATGCCAGGGTATATCAGTCAGTGCTTACTAGAGAGACAGATTTAATCCAAGACATACAAATGGATGAGAATTATAAGGTTGGCTTACAGTCACTGCCCACAGAATCAGCTAGGCAAAAGTGCAAAAGGGCTGTGTGTGCACCGGAGATCCAAAGGACCCAGGTGAAGGACTGAAGCTCACTCTAGTGTCCCGTGCAAGTCCCTGTCAGGAGGCCAAAGGGTCTGCGATAGAAAGCTGAAAGATCTGTGCCAAAAGGCTCAAGGGTGTGTACTGGAGACTGGATTCCAGGCTGGAAGTCTGGAGATGACATCCAAGGTCAAGGTGCAGACCGGAGTTCCTATGAAGAAACAGTAAGTGGGCCATCCTTGCTTATTTCCCCTTTATTCTATTGAGATGACAAGCCCAGTTGGTTGGTACCAGTCATACCCAGGCTGGGTCTTCTGCCTTCAGTAAATCCCTTCAGCCACACCCAGAACTATGCTGATCCAACTTAGTTTTTGCTGAAATTGACACAATCAGTTAAGTTTCATGTGGGGAAAATAAACAAATAAAATCAACACCAAACTCTCTCAATAAAGAACTTAGGGCTTTACCACTAAGTAAAACAAGCATTATCCAGCTGTAAAGACTCTAGGAGCAAAATTTTATTACAAATTTTGAACCATTAAGGTATAGGCAAAATAAATGTATGAGTAAACCATCCATTTCACTTACCAGCTGCAACATAAATTGGACTATTGCCTGCGAGTAACCATAATTCTTTGTTGTCCCCATCATTAAAACCATATTATAGCAAAACCCAGATACACCAATAAACCAGCTGCCCACTGAAGCTATAACCATGACAACTCAAGAGATTTAAATAATCTTAGCAATTTTCAGATTTAATCTCATTTTTATAGTAAGTTATTATCAGTCAGGTATAAGTGATTTTGTTTTTTAAAAACTGAGACACAGAAACAGGAATCAGTCTTTTGGAATGAAGTGACCTCTGGACATCCCCAGAGAAGCCATGTGTGAAGCAAAGCAAGAAACACTGTTACAGGGACTTCGTTCAGAGACACTAGGTTAGTTTTTGCTGCCTTCTCTTCCCTGCTTCTCCCTCAGCGCTTCAACTGTCTTTTCCCATCTTCTTTCTTCTTAGCTCACAGCACTGAATGACCCAGCGTAGAGTTCCAGTGCCCTTAGAATGGGCTTTGGCAAAGCCTGTTTCTCTCTTCCTATCCCAAGGCACTTCAAAGGGAGCAGACCAGGTGGTTTGCTCCATTTCTTGTTAGTCACTAATGAGCACGAGATGAGCAAGAAGCAGAGGAGCTGAGAATGCTTCATATCTTTCTCCATCTGTGTGATCCAAAATACAAAAGACTTATTCTTAAGGGGTAATAGGATTTTGCAAGGTGACCTCTATTTTGTAAAGTTCTACTAAAGATCTTGGAATTTTTAGAGAACAAAGCCCAAAACTCTTCATTGGAATGGGAAATGTCTTTATTCTTAAGAACATACCATCATATATTTTGTGTGACTAGCTGAGTAAAATCTATAAGCAAACCTTCTAAAATGTACCTCTCGCACAGTTTAAAAGATAGAGCAAGGATGAAGAGAGGGTGAACCTTAAGGTCAGAGGTAAGATCGGAAGAGGGGGACTTTTTATTATCTGAAAAACTAATAGCAAAATCTGCAAAGACTTCAGATTCAATGAAATCCTTGAAGGGATGTGACTTTTTTCAGTGGGACCTCCAGCATACATGATATACTTCTTCAGAAGTCTTTACAATCTATACTGATCTTTATTATCTTCTGATTTAGTCAGAGCCAAAGGGAAATGGCAGCATCAACAAAAGACTCCCATCCATTGTGGAAGATGAGGAGGAGGAGGAGGAGGAGGGGGAAGAAGAGGAAACAGCTTCACTGTCTCCCATCTACACGAGACAATCCTCCTCCTCACGCAGCAAGAAGGTCGGAAACAATAAAAGCTACCTAGGACTAAGTTTAAAGCAGTTAGCCTCAGGAGCAATGCCATTTCACTCACCTATGAGAGTCTCCAGTTCAAATTCCCCTAAAACCAAGCAGGAGGCTGACCCTCCCAACCACACCAAAAAAAGAGAGAAGAATTTGAAACTGCAACTTTCCATTTTGAATACTGCTGGACCCCCAGACCTCAGTCCGAGGTAAGAGTTTCCATCATCTCACTCTCCCAGGTGAAAGCAGCTTTAATACCAACTAGCACACGTCTAGTAAATTACTCAGCCTTTGGGGCCTTTGGGGCCTTACCACTACACTAGTTCACAGCCTGGATTCTTTGGCTCCCCTGAATTTTGTGTGCAATATTTTGAGTATTTGGGCAGGGGTGTGAATGATATGAGAACAAATAGTTTTTAATAATATTTTCAAAAGGATTCATTCCTTTCATTCTCTTTAGATTCCTTTTGCTCTACTTATTAACTACTTTTCTACACTTTGATTTTAAATGTATAAACATAATGAAAGTAACAGAGATGGAATAAAGTCCATCAATGTTATTCCACTAATGCCTCATCTTACCAAAAGTTTTAGGGAGCTACAAGATGAAATTATGAGATAAATAAGGAGCTGAGTTTCACTTTCTATCCTATTTGCTTCATTATTTTAGGTAGTTGAAGCTTAGTTTTATTCCTTGTGTCTACAGTAAGTATCAGGGTTGTTTGTTTGTTTTGTGCTGCTGGGGATTGAACCCAGAACTCTGTACAAGACAAGAACTCTACCACTGAGCCCTATCTGCAGCCCCTCAGTTATATTTTTAAGTCAAAGTAAAATTACTTTAGAAATTTACATTTTGAATACTCCTGGACCCCCAGATCTCAGTCCAAACCTTTAGAAATTTAGAATTATCTCTATATCAGAGACTAATGTTTCAGAGGTATTAAATACTGAAAGCTGGACTCAGACTTGTTTCACTACTTGTAAACAGTGATATTTGTGATATAATGGTTTTTTTGAAGAACACATTATGCATTAAGAGAGAATATTAAGGAAAAAAGTCAGCAAAGCAGATTTAGTGAAAATAAGTCAATATTAAATATTCAGAGATTCAGCTGAGGATGGTTAAGTTGAAAACTCTTCTGGTTCTTAAATTTTTACTAAAATAAAAAGCAATATATTTTAAATACAAGGAGTATATATCAGATATGCAAAGAAAGGCCTGTACATAAGATGAGCCTATAGCTGTTTATAAAAAGTATTTTTTCTTTACATACAGGACGATTTTGAGGACATATGCTAAAATGTTGACAATAGTGGTAACTTACAGGTGATTTTTACTTTCTGTTTTTTTGTAATAGAACCATGGTATCCGATATGGTAACCATTTGGTTTACATGACTTTTGAGTGCCTGAAATGTTATTAGTGTAAATTAAGATGTCCTGTAATTATAAAATGCACTTTAGATTTTGAAGAATTAGTTTTTTAAGAGGAAATTTATTTCCTTAGCAATAAAATTTCATATAAACATTAGACACTAAGTAGAAATCTTTTTGAAAGTCTTCTAGGCATAACTAGAACTCATGAGTATACATGTACAGCCAGCTGGTCTCCTTTCTTTTAAGTAGAATTGTTGATGGAATTGAAGACGAGAACAGCAGTGAGGAGAATCAGACTTTTGATTTTGTCTCTGAACGGATGAGGCCAGAACCCAGAATTTCCCCTCCCCTTGGAGGTAAGTGCTTCAGTCTTCTATCTTGGGGTGTGTCTCGGTTATTTTTCTCTCGTTTCCGAGTCAAAATAGCCAATGCCCAAAATGAAGGAAGGAAAGGTTTATTTAGCTTACAGTTTGTGGAGGTTTCAGTGCATACTTGGCTGGTTCCAAGGCAGAGTAGGACATGTCAGAGGGCAAACCTTCATGGCAGTGAAAGATAGCAAAGCAACAAGAGCAAAAGCAGGGAGCAACAGACCTCTTTTCCTCTCTTATATTGTAAACAGGCTTTGCCCACCCAGGGAGGTATAGCACTCATATAATCCCCATGCCCTCCTCTTGCCCAGGCTCACAATGTATGCAAAGTAAGGACCCTGGCCCTGCTCGGTCACTCATCTAACTTTCTAAACTTCTCAAGTTGACACAATGAACAACATCCTAGAGCAGGAAGGGCATGTTCTTTTCACCCTGGGATATAGAACTGCTGATTACTTAGTTAAGCTTCTAGACTCCTCAAGTTGACACAATATATCAACCATAAAAAGGTGGTATTTCTTTTGAACTTGTAATGTTAATTTTGTCAGGTTCTTTTTTACTTCACAGTTGGTGGAATTTTCTCCCAGTAATAGAATTCTAGCAATGCTGTTGAATAACTTGATGTGAGCCTGTGGCATTTCTAAATTATTAAGAAATTATTTGTAATTGTGTCTCTGTCTAGGCTACATGCCTTCCCATTTAGCAAACAAGGTAAACAGTTTACCAGCAGAGTCAAATTACTTCTATTCATCAGATAGTGCCTATGATTTCCTATTTTAAATTGAGACTAATGTACAAAAATATTATCTAAAGGAAATGCATTGCAGGAACAGTAACTATATTTAACCAGTTAATTTGGTGAGAGGTTGTGAACTTGCAGTTTTCCCAAGGATAAGCAACTTCAGAATGATGTTAGCATGTTGAAAGCGATAGAAAACTATATGAAACATTATACTTAATGATCGTGAACTAACGTAGGTACCCTAAATCCAAGCCAGGCCCATCTCTCTCTCTCTCTCTCACTCAATCATGAATTTATGGCTTATAAAAAAAGAAAAGAATTTGTCAACATGATTAAGGGCAGAATTGACCAACTTCGAAAACACATTTGTGTTTGATAAAAAGAGAATATGAACAAGTATAAAATAGGCATAGCTAACACAAACAGTTACCAGCAATACAATGGGCAATTCACTCCCCAGTTTCTTCTCCCCACCTACCAAATTTGGGGATCCGTGTGTAAGAATTTTCTGCTAATTAGCCTATCTCAGTATGGAGAAAAGCAAGCAGAAGAAAGACATTTGAATTTATAATCTGGGCTTGGGGTTGGGGGTCTATTAGGTAGTATATCAGTGGTTCATATCAGTCACAATTTTCTATCACCTGTCACCTTCTGAAGAAACTGACGGTTCTGTGAGAGACTTTTTGGGGGCTGAAAGGGGGAGCAGGGTATAAGAGAAGAAGGAATGTAATCTTGACTCATTAATTCACTGAATTATGCATATTGATATTACTGTGCTTAGGACAAAAGTCAAAGAAAACCTATCATGGTCAACCTAGTGTATTTGCCATGGAAAGCCAGAGGTGGGTCCAAACCATAAGATTTTCTTTTTTGGCTCACCAGGAGAAAATGCACAGCACCTCAACATGTCTGTACATGGGTTTCTGGTTCCACAACTATCTCAGCTTCCTCCTTCCCTTTACCCCACCCCTATCCTTATACTTATCCACCCAAGCAACAAAGGTTCTTTATTCTGTCCCCTAAATATCTCAGTTCTGCAAGTTGCCATGTTTCTGTCCTTACTGCCACCACTCTTTTCTTAGCTGTGTCCCTTCTCTCTCTTTCCTGTGTTGCTACCACAGTCCCTTTTCTGACCTCACACTGTATTCCACACATGTTCAATGTATTTGGTATATTCTCCTGCCAGGCTGAAAACTCTGAAGGGGTTTCCTAGTGCCCTCAGTATGAAATGCAAACCTGTTGCATAGGTATTTTTAAGTACCTGTGTTCCCTGACAGATTTTGAGCTCTCTAAGGCTCAATTATATTTTCTGTATTTATTGATGTCTCCTTTAAAGGAGGGTTGGCTTATTGTATTCAACCTATAATCATTTGTTGAATGATTTGCAGTGTTTCCTCTGTAAAACCAGCTTTTATTCCTCTACATTGGACTTTCCTGAGTGACTCTCCCACCCCTAGCAAGATTCCTATTCATAATTGATGAGAATTAGTATGATTAGAGAGAAATTGGTTCTGTCAAATCTTTTCCACTCCTGTTAGCATTGATTCTTTTGTACTTTTTGTTCTGGACAGAAATAAATGTACTTGGAAGAGTAAGGTAGAGAAAAAAGTAGAGAAGAGAAAACTAGGAAATGGGAGAAATATTTAGAGCGACACGGGAGGAGGCAGGAAACGTGCAGTAGAGGAAATAGATTTGGAGAAAACATTCTCACTGGTACAGGAATTAATGGCTAGAAAGGATAGAGAGAAGGAGAACACCCTTTTTCTGTGGCCTGGGTACTGAGTGTGTTAACCGTTTTAGAGAATGGTCAGAAAAGAGAAAAATATGTCCTTTGGGTACATGTGGTGCTTGTGTTCAGGGAGTGTTCAGGAGACTTGCCATGGGTAAATCCCCCCAGAGTCACCACCAAGATGTGTGCCTGGTTCCAAAGACTCTATCAGGCAGCAGCCTGAGAAACGCATGAATCTTGTGTGATCCTAGAGGGCAAAACTGCAACGTACAACCACTACGGAAGGTGAAAGGTGATGGCTCAATCTTTTCATATTTGAATTGCCCTGATGCTCCAATATGAAGCTGATCCCTAAACAACTCATTCTGTGTCACTTTTCAGACCCAGAGATCGGAACTGCTGTTCTCTTCATCAAAGCAGAGGAGACCAAGCAGCAGATAAGCAAACTCAACAGTGAGGTATGGAAGTCTGACTTTGGTCGTGCTGGTGTGGTAAGAGAGCTATAAAGCCCAGGGACCAGCAGAGGCAGTAGGAGATAGAAGCTATAAACATGTGCTGCCCGCTTGTACCCCAAAGGTGAACTCCACTCAGCCCTTCAGTGAGTCACATGACCTTGGCCAGGTCACTTGCCCCCCAGCTCCATGTCCCTGTGTATGAAAACAGGATAATAATAATGCTTAACTTTGGGTCCATTGTGAAAGTAAATGATACAAGCTAGGTAAATCACTTAACATAAAAAGCACCAAGTTATAACTATGGTACTATCATAGCTGTATTGATATTTCCATTGGCACGTTTCCAGTTTTTTGTCCCTTGATTTTTAACTGATTTAAGGCAAGATCATTAGTTCAAAGAAAATGCTATTTTTCAAAGCAATCGAATGGCCTAAATTCTGTTCTTTCTCTGACACATATTTGCTGTATGCATTTGAGCACTTTAATTCTATGGATCTTACTATCTATGCATATAAAATGCATTTTTATCACATTTTGTCTTATATGAAAAACCTAAAATGTAAATAAGTAAATGATGGAAATAAAGGAGAAATTATAGGAAACTAGCAGGTGGACTGAAGGAGATGGGTAAAAGGCTGAGGTGGAGGAAGAAGTGAAAAAAAGAGGGAATGGGAAAGGCATTGAAAGCCATCAAGACATGTTATTACAGACATGCACCAGTCCCGAAAACATCACTATTCTGTATTACAAACATTCACTAATAAAAAATAAGTTAATTATCTATAAACAACTTTGCTAATTACCCATTTTAAGCATAATTTAATGAATTTGAGCAATTTTATTGTGTGATTGAACCATCACCAGGAAAGACTTTAAAATTTTGTTTGATGCTCCCAGTAATGTCATGCATACAAATTTACACTTAATCCCTATTCCTACATCCAGCCCCGGGCAACCATGTATCTGCTGTTTCAATAAAATTTACCTTTTCTACCCATTCAATATGAGGAGAGAAATAGATGCCTTAATTTGAGTTTCTTCCTCCTAAAAACAATAAATAAAAACAGTTTCTGAGACAGTTTAGATGCAGTTCATCTGATCTGAGCCAGGAAGCTTGGGGAGCAGTAGCGCACAGTGAAGTCTGAGGGCAATAACAAGGGTGTGTCACTGAGGTAGCTAAGCCTATGGGCAGCAGGCTTCTGCGGGTGGGCTCCTCTGTGAGACTAGGACGGGGACTCAAAACCATTCTTCCAAGCAACAAGGAAAAAGTAGTCGAGGCTCTTTGTGAGAAGAAGATTCCTTAGCAGGAAGATGCAGGAAGACCTGGGATTGGTTTTGGTCACCTTCAGGGTAGACCTTGGCAAGGGCACACGAGCTGGTACAGAGTGCTAGAATCCCATTCTAGGACTGAAATTTTACATTCTAAGATGACCATTAGGGGGAAAATGTAACCAGGGTTACATTTAGATAACAGTTGATATTGGTGCAAATTTCACAAAGGAAATTTATACAATGGCATTTAATTTCTAATTATCTGAAATAATGAAAGATTTCACAGCTTGTCATAAAATCCCATTTTCTCTTTTTTTTTATTATTTTTTTAATTTTAAAGACAAAAGAATGAAGACATATGAACCAGAAAAGCCATAAACAATACAGAAAATACAAAGTTATACAGAATATAGTAGGGAATTAGAACTGGATGTTGTATTACATAGTTATCTTCACATTAGTTAACACAAAAACATTAAAGGAAATACCAAATTATAGATAAGATAGTAGGGAATTTGCACTGGATGCTG
>PVLD010011002.1:0-67401 GCA_004027595.1 Dinomys branickii | reverse complement strand
ATTTCCGCTTCTACTCCCTACCCCAAGACCTGGCCAGGGCAAATAAACAGCTCGCCACCCCAGGATTCTTGCAGATAGGCCACTCAGGTTTTCCTCCCTGGGTGGAGCTCCTTCCCCCCTCACAAAACCCGTTGGGGCGCCTAAGTAGGTCTTCCCACCCGGGAGATCCCGCAGTCCTTGAAGCTGCTTTGATGTCTCTAGCTGGGCTGAGCTTCTTCCCCATTCAGGAAAAACCGGTTAGAGCGCGCACTTAACTCACCCTGTGATCGTGCAGACAGGAGTGCCATTCAGATGTTTTTCCCTGGATGGAGATTTTCCCCGACTCAGAAATCCTGCCGGCCGGTCGCTGTTACTCCAGTTCGCGCAGCGCTGGCTGCGGGGTGGGGTTCTGAGCGGGATCCCGGAGCGCTGCCCAGTTTGGTGCAGTTTGTCCCAGTAGCGCGTTCTCTGTCGGGTTCAGGAGCTGAAGCCGTTCTTCCCTCCACACTCGCTCTCTCGGCTGGTCGTCTTCTTCCCGGAAGTCCTTATTTCTGTCTTCATATTGCTGTATTTCATTGTTTGGGTGGTAATCCTCTGGGAGGTTCTCTCTCTGCTGCCTACCCAGTCGCCATCTTCCCGGAAATTCTTAATATTCTTTTAATTCTCATTGAAAAGCTCGTACACATCGTTCATTTAATTGTTTTTGCTTTTAAAAATATAAGTGGCATATTTATAAATTTTTATTTTGTAGTTTTCTGCTAGTACATAAACATAGAATGGAATTTTTTTTGTACAATGGAACTTTGTATCATCAAATTTTCTGAATTCATTGATTGGTTCTAGTGGTTGCTCCGAAACTTCTGGAGGGCGTTCCGCAGGAATGGTTACTGTCTGTAAGTAGCAACAGGCTTGGGTCTTCCTTGGCAGTAGTGTTGTTGTCCTTTCCTTTATAGTGAGGGCTGTGCTGCTGGTGCACAGTTACACAGGAATGATGACAGTGAATATCATGGCCTCATCCCAATCCAGGTGGTTTGTCACAGATGCCATTTAGTAAAATGAGAATGTTTCTTTCTGTTCATAGTTTGTTGAGAAGTTTTACTGAATTCCATTCTGTTTTTCTTCCTTTTTTTTTTTTTTTTACTATATTTTTGTTTCATTTTGCATCTGTTTTGGTGAGGAGGAAAAAGTAATTCAGACTGAGTTTCTCTTCTGTGCGTACAACATAGATCATTTCTGAGATCTCAATGTGTTTGGGGATTTCTCCTCACTAGTAGTAGGCAGTCACTTCTGCAGTAGCCACCAGCTGGGCATCTTCTGATCCAGTTCGCTTCTGACACTGTCTACCTGGAGATAGTGTCAACTCCCACAAGTTGGGGGCTCATTCCCATAAGACTTCCCCCACTTTAGACCTAGACCCAGTTGCAAGCCCAAGCTGCTAGAATTTTGGACTGACTGACTGCAAATTGGAGTTTCCACAACTCCTTCCTTGAGTTTTAATTAATTTGCTAGTGTGGCTTACAGAACTCAGGGAAATACTATACTTGCATTACCTGTTTATTATAATGAGTATTTTAAAGTGTACAAAGAAACAGCCAAATACATAATAGAATGAGGTAAAGGAGGATCCTATGTACGGAAGTTTCCAGTCCTGTGGAATTGGGGTGTAACGCTCTCCTCGTATGTGGTTGAGTTCTCGTTCACCTTCCTGAGAGAGCCTCCATTTGTTGAGCTATTGGAAAGCTCATCAAATCCTGTCCATTTGCATTTTTAATGGAGATTTTATTGCATAGACATGACAGAAGCATGGACAACTATGTAAAACTGTGATTGGACTAAAAAGGGTATAATTTAACCTAATAAACTGAGTAGGGAACCCAGTGAGGCTTGTCCAGATTCCTCTTGGCTCTTGTGTGCAGAATTTGTTTCTTGCAGATATGAGCAGAACTCCTGAAATGGGGGTCTTGTGAGCTACTATCAGACAACGTAGGTCAGAAAATTCCCTGATGGCCCGTATCCCCAGTACAAGGGAAGATCATATTTAGCTTTTATGGGCCTGCCTTGGGTAAGAGAAATTCTAGTTTCCGTGGTCTGTTTTGAGGAAAATAAAAGGACAGGTGAAAGGAGCGTAGGAGAAAGTCCGAGGAAGACAAATTTTCAGTTCTGAGGCCTGTTTATGGTGGTTAAGATGCCTAACATAACTCTAGTCACTTAGGAAGAAACAAGTGCTGTGGGAATAATGGCTGAAAAACCCCAAAACATGTATTGTATCATAGTCTTAGTTTTCCTGGAATTGTCCTTTGTTTTGTAAGTTGTCAGTCTTATTGGCATTTATTTATAACATTCCTTTATTATCTTTTTAATGAAGGTAAGCTTCATTGTGATAAACCCACTTTAAATCCTCTCACTTGGGTATTTTGTGTTGGTTATTTTTCTCTAAAGATTTATATTAACCAGGTGACATTTTTTTTAAATTTCCAGCTATTCCAGCTATGATCAAGATTTGTCTAATTCTCTGTAATTCTTGATTTATGTCTCAGAGCTCCATTACTAGACACATACACGTTTATGATTGTTGTAGGGGCTGGGGATATAGCTCAGTGGAATAAGCGCCTGCCTAGCAAGCGCAGGGTCCTGAGTTCGATCCCCAGTACCACCAAAAAAAAAAAAAAAAAAAAAAAAAAAATGATTGTTGTAAGTTGGCTTTTTATCTTCATTATAACTTATTTCTTATTTCGAGTAGTATCTTTTTGGCTTAAAGTCTACTTTTAGTGATGTAAACACAGCTATAGCCTTATTACATTTTCAAGTCTTTATCTTATTTTCAGTCTTTCTGTATCTTTATGAAGTAGCTTTGTGTAGATGGCAGATAGTCAGATCTTATCAATCTCTGCATTTTAATTGGAGTGTTAAGACGATTAATATTTAAGGATATTGTTTATGTGGTTGCATTTAAATGCCACTTTGATAATTTTATTTATCGAAAAATTTGGAGTAACTTCCTACATTTCTGCTGCTGTGTTAATATGATATTTTAAAAAATTCTTTGTAATTCATCCTTGGTTTAATTCTACCTTTTTATATTGTTTTTACTGATTGCCCTAGCATATCCACTCTAAAGGAAATGATAGGAGAACAAAGGGGTGAAAATCAGTTTTTGCAGTGGCAAAACGACCCTAGTTGCTAAAGTGATTTGCTATGCTTCCAAAGAGCCGCAGGACATAAACATTGAGGAAATCTGTAGTATTAGAACTTCATATAGAAGGCAGTTAGGAGAAAAGTCTTATTATGGGGTTATTGTGAAAAATTGAGGGCACTGTTTATAGTACACATCTTAAATTATACATAGTGTACATAGACTTAAAATTGTGCTACTTCATATAAAATCAGATATGTATGTTTTTATAAGTAAGATCAACTTGGAATATATAGTGTTTCAGTTAGAAGGAACATCAGTATTATAGGAACATAGCTTTTTAGGTTTCATTTTTGTTTGCTTTGTTTTTGCAGTACTGAGAATTGCATCCCAAAGCCTTCCAACTGAGCTCCATCCCCAGCCCTCTTATTTTTTATTTTGAGACTTAGTCTCACTAGGTCTCCTGGGTGGGATTCCACTTACAGTCTCTTTGCATCAGCCTCCCAAATGCTGGAATTATAGGCAGGTGCTCCCATACCTGGCTGTTTTTACCTTAAACAGAAAAAGACACAGTTTTTTACTGTTTTTCTCTTTGCCTTCATTTTCATCACCCTGATTCCACCTTCTGCCTCAAATGTACATTGGGTACTTGCTAGGTTTTTGTGATGCTTTTAGGCATGCAATAAAATTTTCTACTTCCTTTCAAGAAATTTATAGCCTTATGGTTTAATTACTTTCTCATTGCTGAAACAAAATACCCAACACCCACAAGTAATAAAAGAGGAAAGGTTTATTTCAGTTCACAGTTTGTAGAGGTTTCAGTCTATAATTGGCTTGTTCCAAGGCAGGGTGGCGTGGCAGGGTGGCATCGCTGAGGAGAAACAGTCCTTGAGAGAGCAGAGGAGGAAGTAAGCAGCCTGCCTCCGTCCCTTTACCTTCCATCTAGGCTACGAGGCTATTAATTGGCACCACCTACACCCAGGGCGAGGCTCCCCTCATCCACACTCAGAGCTATGCTAACCCACTCGAGTTGTCGGACATCCTAGATCCAGCCAGCTCTGAAAAGTCCCACCTCTGAGCCCATGAGGCTTTGAGGAGAGGACATCTAGATATAAGCCGTAACGCCTCATAAAACAGTGAATATATTATAGTGTGTAATAAGTATTAAAATGCTGTATATATTTGGATATAAGTGGAGCCCTGGAAAAAGAATGCTTGTATTTGCTTGAGAATTCTATAAAAGGCTTTGACAAAGAGCTGTTTTAATTGGAATTAAGTGATGTACTCACAAAGTGGGGGTGAGGGGTAAGAGTGGTTGAATCAAGCAGTATGACAAGTGAAAGCGTTCAGCATAGTGCCTGCTTACTGATAGCTTTTTCATACATGCTGCTTTTCTCTCATCTGCCCTTCTCTGTGCCAGCTGCTAGGGGTGCACATTGGGTACCTACAAAAATAATATAAATTACTTATTGAGCTGCTAGACATTGTGCTAACCACTGTTTTAGGCGTTTTATATTTATTATTTGGACTCAGTAATAACTGTAACAGATAGTTTCTATTCCTAGAACATATTATTAGTTTATAGAAAGGAATCTGAGATAGTTTTTGGTTTGTTTTTTCTAAGGATGTCTGCTCTTTGAGTTTGTAAGTAGGAAGACTAGGATTCATACATAGGAATTCACAACAACAGTTCACCTCTGAATGCTTTCAAGTTTGCTTTTTCTAATGCCATTTGAATTGTTTTGCCAGTTTTGGTGTGTCCTTTTCAGTTTTGAAGTACAAGCCAGACGAAGGGATTTTTCTAAGGTTTCTTTAATATTCAAGACAAATAATACAATGCCATTTAAAAAATCCTATCATATGAAATTTAATAATTTGACTGGAATTAAAGTTGAATTTTATCTTTTTAGGTAAATTCAGTGTATATTGACTTCACCACTATCTTTTTTTTTTTTTAAGTTCTGTTAAGGGATTTGAGTGAGGAAAGAACTAAGTCTTGCTCCTTTTTAGTGAATTGGGACATTCTAAGAATACATAAAAAGAAATTTTAGTACTGACTAAAAAATAGTTACACTTTGATTTCCATGTATATTCACATAGATGGAGTGAAATTATAAAAGTTAGAAAATGCTTTTAACAAACATTAGTTCTCTAACCAAAAGAAAAGATGGAGACCTATCTATCTGTAAGCATCTTATCCAAGGTTATATAATACATATTATATCCCTCTTTTATTCTTTATTTCTTCCTGCCCTCTCTTACTTTTCTTTTCTCTTTTTTTTTTTTTTTTGTTGTTGTTGTTGTTGTTCTTCCTTTCTTTTTAGTCTTTTGGTTTTTTAAGACAGGGTCTCACTCTGTAATTTAAGCTGTTCTTGAATTTACTGTGTAGCCCAGGCTGGCCTTGAACTCAGAGCAATCCTCCTGCCTCAGCCTCCCAAATGCTGGGATTATAGATGTATACCACTATGCCTGGCTTTTTTTATCTTTTCTATATTCTCAGAAATTTACTTATCTTTTACTTGTAATCCACTTAATTGTAGTGATCAGTTTTAATTTTCTGAGTGTTTTTAAATTGTTTTTTTACTGATGCTAGATGGTTTGAATACCTCAAGATTTTAATTAGATTATATAATCTATATATCCCATATATGCTACATATATGTAGATTATATATACAATCATTTACATTGGCTTTTATTAATTATGATATGCTGCATGTTTTATGACTCTTCATTGATCCTTTAGATACATGAATGATAGGTAAGAATGAGACAGGAATGATTCAAAGTTGAGCAGGTGAGAGCCAGCTGTTAGAACAATGATCTCCTAATTGTCAGAATGAATAGGCCTTGGTGTGCTGCATCCAAAATTTCACCAATTGGCCAGATAGTTCCTTCAGATTTTTTTTTAAAGAAGGGCCTCACATTGTTTGCTTTGAAGTAGGATTTAGCTGATTTCACAGATGTATGTAGGTCTAGATGAAATGGGCATCTGAGTCTTACGCAAATCTTCCAGTTACCACCCCTGTTTGCAAAACCACTGTTTGTTCTTACCATTAATCATACAAGTTGCATCTGAGCACAGCCTTCTAGGTTTCTGCTGAGAACAGTGGTTGCTCTGTCTGCTGTAGCTCCCTACATTGGTTTTCTCGGGTGAGGCTCCCACCTAGGTTTTCTGTCAGTGGTCTAGTCTAGGTTCCTGGGATTCATTGGATTCTGTTTTATGTTGATGGTACCCTTCTCATTCTCATTCTTATTGTAAATCCATGTTATTTTATTATTTTACTTTCATTTTGATGGCTTTTAAAGAATAATGAGGCATGTCTACTAAGTTTCCAGGCATGTCTGTCTTACTTGAACCCAAGTCAACTTGTCCTTCCTAGAGAAAAAAAATATATTCCATTTTCAAGGAGAATCAGATATTCAGCTGTGGCAACACTTCAGTTGCCTAGTCTAGCTGGAGAGACCAAGCCATGTACCAAGAAAACTGGTAATGCTATTACTGTCTGAATCCCTGGGTAGAAATATTTGGCAAATGAAGTATAGAGTTGAACTGTTCCCCTTTGACTCCATATACCTTTTATTATTCTTCTAAACAGTTGAGGGGAGGAATAGGAATATAGCAGGAAAACTGAAAGCCTATATTTTTATAACTTTGTAATGTATTTGAGCCAAAATGAATTTTAAAAATTGAAATAAAGAGAAGCAGGAGAAAAGAGAACCTTAATTTGGTTAGATGAAGAGGAACACAAACTAGAATTGTTAGATGAGCTAACTAATGTGCACATTTCGAATTGACCTGTCCCAAAGTAAGGACATTGTATCTTAGTAGATATGTCAAGTTTCTTCTAGCTAGGTGTGGTGGCATATGGCTATAATCCCAGCACTTGAGAGGCTGAGGCAGGAGGATCATTGCAAACTTGAGACCAACCTGGTCTATAAAGTGAGTTCAAGACCAGCCTGAACTGCATAGTGAGACCCTGTCCCAAAAAGACCAAAAAAAAAAGTTTCTTCTAAATGTCAACCATTCATTTGTTCATTTATTCATCTGATAGATGTAGTGCTTCCCTACATAGAATATTTTCTGTTTTCTCCAAACAAGTGGTGTAAAAGAAAAATGTAAGCCCATAATAACAAAAATCCTGCTTTATAGATCTCATGTGTAAATTTTTTTAAAAATTATCAATCAATGTTCTTAGATCAGGTGGTTAGAACATTGTGGATTATGAAGTATATCAAATATAAATGATATTCTCTTAGAAAAGCTAGGTAGAAGGAAGACCAAGCAGCATAGCTCATATTAAGAGCAGAGAGAGGGAAGTTTTCTACATTGAACCATTGTAATCCTATCCACATTTTATTCCAGATAAACCATATGCAGTACACCTGACATTAAAAATAAAAAGTTAATATATAGAAGCTGGAAAATTTGATTTTACCCGACTCAGTTCAATTGACATTTTTCTCAAATAAGAGTTAGACTGATAATCCTCACTTTGCCCCCCAGTGTTAAATCTAGAGTTCTTTTAAGTACTTACTGAGTAATAGTATTTGCAAGCATTATTTGAGCACTTTGGGAAAACTAAGATACACATCACATTTCCCTAGTCTTCAGTACAAAATATGTTCAAAAGAATAAACGAGATGTAAAGCATATACAAATTTACAATATTTGCACAGCAGTGTATTGTAAAAGCTATACAGAAGAATCAGTTAAGGGATTGAGGATATAACTCAGCAGCACAGCACCTGCCTGTCAAGCACAATGTTGTGAGTTAGATTTCCAGTACCAAAGAAAACAAAAAAGACCCCACACCAGCCCTCCCCCACTGCAGCTTTGAGTCCATACATGGCCACACCCCCAACCATCCACCACTAACGTGGGAGCCTCAGTGAACACACCCCATCCCCCCACACCTCACAGTTATGTGGCTGAGCCCTCCAGAGCTTTGGAATCTTTGTGAGCTGCCCCTACCTCTCCCCAAGCAGGCTGAGCCCCAGAAATCTTCAGAAGCATTAGCGACTATCCCCTTAGCCCATACATTATCACCAGGGACCTTGTCCCACCACTCCTACACCATTGTAGGAGTCAGGCTGAGCTACAGGGAACCTCTGGATCTTTGGAAATGACAAAATGAAGGAGCAAAATGCAATCTCAGACCTCTACCTCACACAGAACAAGTCCAAGAGACATTGACATGGAAGAGCTTGGAAGTCATACACCTGTAATTTCTGAAATGATAGCAAGTGAAATAAATAACTATCAGGCAATAGAAGACATCAGATCAGAAATAATCTCTCGGGTAAAAGAAATGACAACAGTGATGAAAGAATTGCTCAGCACATCTAAAGAAGACAGATTTAAAAACTAGAGTAGCATGGAAAAATGAAGGAAATCTTGGATGAACAATATAGGAAAAAATTAGAATGCATGAAAAAGACTGAAACAAAAATTTAAAATTCCATCGAAAGCTGGCAAAACCATTTGAACGAACCTGAAGATAGACTTTCAGGCCTTGAAGACAGCATTGCAGCTAACAATTATGAAAAGAAAGCTCTCCTAAAAATGACAAGGAGCCAGGAAATAACAACTCAACAGCTATAAGACGATGCAAAAAAACACAATATGAGACTCATAGGTGTCAATGGAACAACAAAAGCAAACATAAAAGACATAAAAAGAACATTTGCAGAAATGATAGCAGAAAATTACCCAAGCATGGAAAAACAATGACATACAGATAAGTGAGGGATGTAGAACTCCAACTAGCCATAACAGAAATAAATCTACACCCAGACATAAAATAATAAAAATCCCAGAAATTCAACAAAAGAACAGAATATTAAAAGCTGCTAGAGAAAAGAAACAGATCACCTATAAAGGAAAGCCCATCAGAATCACGGCAGATTTCTCAACACAAACCGTCAAGTCAAGAAGAGCTTAAGAGTAAAATATTTCAGGTTCCAAAAGAAAACAACTTCCAACCCAGATTGATGTACCCTACAAAACTGTCCTTCATAATTAAAGAGATAAAAATGGCCACAATTTTAAGAACAACGATAGAAAGGAACCATCAAGTAGAGCAAGCAATTAAATAAAAGAGGAGGAAATAACAGCAAGAAAATAACATAATAATGATAAGCCAATCATAACCATCAGTCATGGAACCACCACTGTCAGAGTGGATCAAGACACAAAGTCTAACAATATGCTGTATAAAAAAACCACATTTAACTCAAAAGGAAATTCATAGACTGAAAGTCAAAGGATGGAAAACAATACTTTATATGACAGGAACCCACAAAAAAGCAGTGATACCTATTCTGTTTGCAGAAAATGTGAACTTCATGCCAAGAATGATCAAAAGAGATAAAGAGAAAAGTGCAAAAGGAAAAGATAACAATCATAAATATCTGTGCACCAAATGCAGGAGCATCCAACTATATGAGACAAATTTTAACAGACATGAAAAATCAAATAAGTAGTAACACAGTCATAACAGGAGACTTCAACACCCCGATGTCACAAAGAGATAGATCAACTAGAAAAAAATAAATCAGCAAAGAAATAATAGAATTAAACCAAACTTGTGAACAAATGGATTTAGTAGACCTTTACAGTATTCCACCCAACATCAGAATACACATTCTTCTCAACTGTACATGGGACATTCTCTAAAATAGAGCATATACTAGCACATAGAACATGCTTAAGTAAATGCAAAGAAATTGAAATTATCCCATGAATATTATCTGACAGTAGTGCAATGAAATTGGAAATTAATGACAAAAGAAATTGCAAAAACTCCATAAACACATGGAAACTAAACAACACCCTCTTGAACAACCAGTGGGTCACAGATGAAATTAAAGAAGAAATTAAATATTTATAATCAAATGAAAATGCAGACACAACTTACAGGAACCTATGGGATGCAGTGAAAGCAGTCCTCAGAGGGCAATTTCCCACCTCAGGAGAACAGAACAAGCACAAATAAAAATCCTTATACTGCACCTTAAGCTTCTAGAAAAAGAATAAGTCAAGCCCAAAGAAGACAGGGAATTAAGATCAGAGCAGAAATTAACAATGGAGACTAGGAAAACAATACAAAGAATTAATGACTCAAAGAGTTCTTTAAACAAATAAAATTGATAAACTCCTAGCCAACCTGACCAAAAAAGGAAAGGAAAAGGTGAAATTAATGCAATAAGGAAAGAAAGGGATGAAATTTCTATAGATCCTGTAGAAATTCAGATAATCATCGGTACCTACTTTGAAAATCTTTACTCTCATAGGATAGAAAATACAGAGGAAGTGGACAGATTCCTGTATACATATGAATTACCAAAGCTGAGTCAAGAAGATATAAAATCCTGAATAATTCAGTGTCAACAAACAAAATTGAAAATGGAATACAAAATTTAGCAACAAAGAAAAGCCCAGGTCCTGATTCTTTCACTGCTGAATTTTACATGAAATTTAGAAAAGATTTAATGCCAATTCTTGTCAAACTACTCAATGTAATTGAAAGGAAAGGAATTCTCCCTAACTCATTCCTGGAGGCAAGTGTTACCCTGGATACCAAAACCAGAGTAGGAACCAACCAAAAAAGAGAACTACAGGCCAATGTCCCTAATGAATGTAGATGCAAAAATTCTCAATAAAATACCAGCAAACAGAGTGCATCAAATCATCAAGAAGATTATACATGATGACCAAGTGGGATTCATCTCAGGAATGCAGGGATGGTTCAATATGTGCAAAATCAGTTAATGTAATATACCATATCAGTAGCACCAGAGACAAAAATCACGTAATCATCTCAATAGATGCAGAAAAAGGTTTTGACAAAGTTCAACACTCACGATAAAAACCCTACAGAAAATTGAAATAGGTGGCCTTTACCTCACTCTGATGAAAGCCATCTATGACAGACCAACAGTCAGCATCATACTAAATAAACAAAAAGTGAAAGCTTTCACTTTAAAATTAGGAACAAGACAAGGATGGCCACTGTCACCACTCCTATTCAGTATAGTTCTGGAACCATTAGCCAGAGCAATTAAAGAAGAGATAGAAATAAAGTGAATAAGGATAGGAAAGGAAGAAGTGAAATTATCATTATTCACAGAAGACATGATACTGTACATAGAAAACCCCAAAAACTCCAACAAAACGTGTGTAGACTTAGTAACCAAATTCAGTAGTGTAGCTGTAGTTGAATACAAGTTCAGCATGCAAAAATCAATAGCATTCCTGTACACAACAAACAGACTGAGACAGAAATTAGGAAAACCATACCTTTCATAGTAGCATCTTAAAAAGTGAAATACTTAGAATCATTCTAACAAAAGAAGTAAAAGATCTATACAGTGAAAACTATGGTACTCTGAAAAAAAAAGATCAAAGAGGATTTCAGAAAGTGGAAAGGTACTCCTTGCTTATGGATAAGAAGAACCAACATTGTGAAAATGGCCATAGTCCCAAAATTGTTACACAGATTCAATGCGATCCCATTCAAAATACCATCAGTATAGCTCAAAAATGTAGAGAAAACTTTCCTAAAATTCATCTGGAACCAAAAGTGGCCTAGAATAGCAAAAGCAATCCTGAGAAACAAAGGCAAGGCAGGTGGCATCACAATCCCTGACTTGCAATTATACTAAAAAGCTACTGTGGTAAAATCAGCATGGTACCGGCACAAAAACAGGCCTGAAGATCAATGGAACAGATTAGAAGATGCAAACACAACTACAAACACACTCAACCACCCTATGTTTGACAAAGGGGCCACATGTTCACTGGAAGAAAGATAGCCTCTTTAAAAATGGTGCTGGAAAACTGGCTCTCCACATGCCAGTGACTAAAACTAGACTCATGTCTTTCACCATTCACTAAAGTCCAAGTGAATAAAAAATCTAAATATTAAAACAGAAACATTAAATATACTGGAGGAGAAAGTAGATAGAAATCTTAAAGATATAGGGGTAGGTAGAGCATTCATGCACAAAAACTGAGCTGCATAGGAAATTCGTCAAAGAATCAAGAAGTGGTATCTCATCTATTGAAAAGCTTTTGCACATCAAAAGAAATCACCAACAGAGTAAAAAGAAAACCCATGAATTGGGAAAAGATTTTAGCCAACTGTCCCTTAGACAAAGGACTTCTGTCTAAAACATATAAAGAATTAGAAAAAAAATCAGGTCCCCCTGATTCAAAGACCCAATCTAAAAATGGGCATCTGATATGAAGACATACTTCTCTGATGAAGAAATACAAATGGCAAATAATAATATGAAAAAATGTTCAACATCATTGGTCATCTGAGACCAGTGATGGAAAATTAAATTTTCATCTGAGAAATGAAAATTAAAACAACACTCAGATTCCATCTCACCCCAGAAAGGATGGCTGTCATCAAGAAATCAACCAATAACAAATGCTGGCAGGTCTTTGGGGAAGAGGAACCCTTCTCCACTGCTGGTGGGAATGTAAACTGGTACAACCACTGTGGAAATCAGTATGGAGATTTTTCACAAAAGGATTAGAGGTCTCATTTAACCCAGCTATTTCCCCCTCTGGGTATATTCCCAGAAGAATTTAAAACGTTCCACAGTGATATAGGTGCACCCATGTTTATAGCAGGACAATTTATCAAAGCTAAATCTTGGAAACAACCCAAATGCCCATCGACTGAGGAATGGATAAAAAAAGATGTATTTTTATACCATGGAGTATTAACTCAGCCATAAAAAAAAAAAAAGAAAACTTGAGGCTTTTGTAGATAAATGGATGCAACTACAAACCATACTCATAAGTGAAATATATCGGACCCATATATGTAAACATATTGTCTTCCTCGTGTAATAACATGAAAGAATAAATAAAACCCAAAATGTATGGTAGTTATTATGAAAGGGAAATAAATTTCTCATAGGAAAGAACAACTGGGGTGTGGGAAAGGAGAAAAAGAGAAACAAAGAAAGAAGGTGTAAGGGACGGCAACTCATAGCATATCATTTTAAGATAGAGTAGTTCTAGTCTTAGTGCCAGCCTCAAAATCTGTCTTGAGAGACATCCCAGAGGGGTTGTTAAGAGTTAACTTTGCAGTCCTGACTTTGTCTTGGAGTGCTTCACCAAAGACAAACCCTGGCTGTGTTGTTTCACCCTTTCCCTTACCCTAGATAAACATTGTATCCATAAAGAAAATGTATGGTTATCTAAGGGGGACATGTAGAACAGACCGGAGCCAGACCTTGTCATTTGGCACAAGGAAAACAACTGGCCAGGCCTACAACATTCCAATCTATTACCATGGAAACTGAAAAGGTATATAAGGTGGGAACAAAGGCAGTTAAGGGCCCTCATTCCTGATCAGCAAATCAGGGATGAGTGCAAATTCATAAAACTCTGTTCTAAATAAATTCTTTTTCATTCCAATTTTTGCCATAACAAAGGAAAAATCAATCAATCTATCTATTTATATATATGTATGTATGCATATAGAAGGATAGCTGGTACAATTGTACTGCTGATGTCTGGTGGTTTATTAGAAGGAATAGTTAATGCTTAAATTTTTTTGACCAATTTCGAATACTTATGTCTGGTGATCTGAACAATTAATTTGACACAACAGTATACAGTGTAACAGCCATTAGTGAATTCCTACCATCTTGTTTGGTGAAGAACTATTGTTTCTAATTTTTTATTATAATTTTTTTCTCTTTAATGGTTTGATCAATCTTGCATTCTTACATCTGGTTATCTTCACTGAAGATAACAATATGTAGCAACCACTTTTAATTCCTATCATTTTGTTTTAAAACTCTTTATCATTTCTATTTTATTTTTGTGTTTTTATTGTTTTAATTTACTCTTTTTATAATAAGGCAGAATCAAGTAAGTAAAAGAGGGAAGAATTTTTAACTTTGGGTAATTGAGGATGACATAAAAGATTATTTGAACTGTCCTTGAATAAAATTTTGCTAGCTATAGGTAGGAGAGTGTGTCCTTGATCAGAATAAACTGAAATACAGAGACCAGATGATCTTATGGGAAATATAAGTCAGCCAGTTTTAGTTAACAAGGAGATTATGTTTTAGAGTAATGGGAAAAGAAGTGGAATGTTTATGTAGGGGCAGAATTATAAAGAATCATCTACAATCTTAAGTGTGTGGTAGATTTTTGAGTTAGCAGTCCAGTAGGTGAAAATTTAAAGAGAATATGCAGGTATGGAAGACACTGGTTTCGGGAGTAGGCTTATTGCCGAAACATCAATGTCAAAATAGTTCCACTTTTCATAGCAAAAGATGTGTGTTAGGACCTGAGTATGGTAATGGCAATCCAGTGAAATGGATGGGACTGATAGACTATGTAGTAAGAATGCACAGGACTTAACAAATGGTTTAAGTAATCAGTGTGGCAACAAAGGTGAAGGTAACAAAGGTAAAGGTGAAGATGTAGGACAGCATCCAGAGCTAATTCCCTTCTATGTTCTCTATAATTCTGTATTTCCTCAATCGTTTTTATATTAACAGAAGTGAAGATAACTTTATATTATACAGCATCCAGTGCAAATTCCCTACTATCTTCTCTATAATTTGGTATTTCCTTTAATGTATTTGTGTTAACTAATGTGAAGATAACATTACATAATACAACATCCAGTGCTAATTCCCTACTATATTCTGTATAATTTTGTATTTTTGGTATTGTTTATGGCTTATTCTGGTTCATATGTCTCCATTCTTCTGTCTTTAAAATAAAATTAAAAAAAAAAGAAATCAGTGTGGCTAGAATAATGGTGGACTTTCAATTAATAAAAATTGACAGTCCAAGAGAAATCTATTATTGTGACCAAATACGATATTCCTCACCTCTCAGGAAATCTTTCCCACATGTATTGCAGTTATTTTGGAATAATAGCAAAGGGAGAATATTTTATAAGTTCTTTTTATTAGACTACTACTGGGGATTTTAAAAAAAAAGTATTCCTTTCAGAATATCATGATAAATATCCAGAATTCAGTTGTTTGAAAGATTTATAAAAGCAGTTCATTTATAAATAATATATGTCAGTAGTCTTCATAAAGGAAAATAAAATCAAATTAAGTTGGTGAAAGTATACCTGTACACTCAGAACCAGTGAGGAAAGATAATAGAATTTTTGTTTTGGAAACAAAGCGCGTGAACAATATGAGAGCTATAATTAATACTACTTTTCCTTTGTTCTCTTAATTTCAGTCATTGAGTTATGCTGTGCTTCATCTGAATTAAAAGAAATAAGTTGCACTTTCTTGAGTGGGAAGGGAAAAAGGAAATTAAAGCAAAAGAATTACTTATAATTCGTAAAATAAGATACTTTAGAATTGTTAGGGCAGCATTAAAAATGATTTATTATTTGTTATGTTATTTTAAAGAGCATAGGTACTTGTGGGATTTTTCTACTATATACCATCAAACAATAGAAATGTGCAGTTGGGAGTTCAACACGAAAGATTTCGCTCTGGCAGGTTACCTGTGCTAGAAACAGGTTAATAACTGCATTCATGTTGAAATATTTTTATTTCATCTAATGATTCAGGTTCTTTATAATTGCAGTACTCCCCCTTTATCTGTGAGGTATACATTCCAAGATCCCCAGTGGATGCCTGAAACCAAGGACCTCAAAGGGAAGACACTACATACAAAGTCCTATGTATACTGTATTTTTTCCTGTAAAGTATAAATTCAACACCTTTCCATCTTCACTAAACACTTACTGTGCACTGTGACTTTCAATTCTACACATTGGAGGAACAATCACAAAACTAGAATGAATTATTTTTCCTTCTAATTGCATGCATAGAAAATTCTTACCATAGATCTTAGAAACCTCAGTTTATCATTTTTTCCTTCTTTGGTAAGTCTGGAATTTTCACCTTTTTACTTAATTACTTTACAGCTTCTCTTTGGCATATCTGAACTGCCAGCATCACTAATCTTTCCTTTGGAGCCATTATTAAATAAAATAAGGGTTTCCTGAACACAAACCTATCCCGAGTTGATCTGATAATCAAGATGGCTTGTAAGTGGGAAGGTAGTGTATGCAGAATGGATACACAACGTGAAGGTACAATTTGTGTCATGAGCAGGATGGAATGGGATGTCTGGAGATTTCATTACACTACTCAGAATGTTGTCAATTCAAAACTTACACATTGTTCATTTCTAGATTTTTCTATTTAATCTTTCATTGGCCTCAGGTAATTCAGTCCCTGGGATGCAAAACTGGATAAGGAGTACAACTGTCTTTAGCTGCTCTATTTTCTGTTAGTTTTTTTAAAAATTACCTGTAGAAAAGTGGTTTATTTAGTTTTCAGTTCAGAGGTTGAAAGTCCAAGCAAGATCCACTGGTGGGTGAGATGGGGGTTAAGCCTTTGGATTAGTCTCTGGTGAAGGTCCAGGGACAGATGAAGGCATATACAAAAGCAAGAGACATAAAACAGGAAGCTGAAAGACACTGTGTTCCACAGTCCCTTCCAAGGCACATGACGAATTGACGTAAAGAACTACCACTGGGCCTTAACAGTTCTGCACTGTTTCCCAATACTGCCACCTTGGGACTGAGCTTACAACACATAAACCCTTGGAGGGACAAAGCATATCTAAGCCATAGCAGATGCTTTTGGAATCTTGCACTGGGGAGGGATGAAGACTTTATGGAAGTGTTTCCGTAAGTACTCTGGTCATTTATACTTACAAAGAAAGGGCTCTGGGATCAATTAAATCAGGGAATTGCTGGGTTAAACAGGAGTTTTATTCTGATAGTGTTGTGGTAGGGGAGGACATTTCTGAAACTAATATGCTAATTTGAATGCTCCAAGGAGAAAAAATATGGCATTTCACCAACTTTCTTGATCACAAAATGGTGTTTTCATGGAGTCTTTTTCAGATCTACTGTTACTCAGAATTCATGTTGCTTGACCAGAAAAGCTAGATATTTATAATCCTCTCCTTTAAAAACTCCATTACAATGGAAGAGATAGTTAAAAAGATAAACAGAAGAGAAGTTAAATGGTTCATTCAAAGCTATATATGAGCTGTTTATTGAAAGAACTAGGCCTGAACTAAGATCTGCCATGTTGTGATTCCTTCCTTTTGATCCCAAAAGTTCAGAAAAATTTTTGTAAACTCCATGCTAGTTACAAGGGAATTTGAAGAAGTAAATCAATGATTTAATTATTCTTAGGATTTTCAATCAGCACATTCACTTTGATCAACAAAAATAGGATTGAAAGAGCCAGTAACATTTGAAATTGAAGTTACAATTTTGTAATTGGGGATGTTTTTCAAACAATAAGCCATCTTTCAAATTATAAAAATCAATTTTCTTTCATATTATAAAAAACTGAAAAAGTACACTATATAGAAAAGTTGCCCACCTTTCCAGAAGGACTCGAGAAAATCACCCTATGATTTCATGTCTTATTCCAGACACTGTGTCTTAGGAAACAGACATGAATGTTTTTAAAACTTCACATAAATGACACTGTGGTAGACACCTGGTTTTCAAATCTTAATTTCTTTTACTTAGCAGTACTTCATGTTCGTCTTCTCACATTAATGCATATAGATCTAAAAGAACCTATATAAGTTAATAATGTTATATGACTAATTTATATAATCAGAGAGATTAAATGGACATTGTTTTACCAAACAAAGCTGTGGTATCTTTTTTTGAACCTTTGTGTGAATTTATCTGTAATAGAATTGTTAAAATAGAATTGTTGGGTCAGAGAATATGCACATTTAAATTTTTTGAAAAAAAATGTTTTCTCTTTAAAATAAAGTGTTTTAATGTTGCCAAATTGCCTTTGAAAAATAGTACTAATATATTTTTCCTCTGCCATCATTATAATTGAAAGATTAAAATGATATAAATTTCACTGAACTTAAAAAGAGACTATACCTTTTAATGGATAACAAAATATCTTGCTTTGTTAATCCTAAAATTATAAAGATAACTTATAAAGCACTGATATTCATGATCTCTTTCTCTCCTCATCCCTCCCCCACTCTTTACAGAGCAAACTATTCATGGAAGGATTTAGAAGCCTGAAAGAAGGAGAACCAGTGGAATTCACATTTAAAAAATCTTCCAAAGGCCTTGAATCAATACGGGTAACAGGACCTGGTGGGACCCCCTGTTTAGGAAGTGAAAGAAGACCCAAAGGGAAGACACTACAAAAAAGAAAACCAAAGGGAGATAGGTAATCATTGTACTTGGATCAGTCTGTCTGTTTATCTGTCTGTCTGTCAATCAATCAATCAATCAATATCTGCCCTGGAGGTTGAACCGTAGGGGTGCTTTGCCACTGAGCTAAACCCTCATCCCTTTTTATTTTGAGACAGAGTCTCACAAATTTACCCAGGCTGACCGTAGACTTGCAGTTCTCCTTTCTCAGTTCCCAGAGTAGCTGGGATTACAGATGTCTACACCATATTACCTGGCTAGTTTAGAGTTTGTTGTATTTGGAAAAGATTTCTGAAAATGTCTTTATATAAATTTCCACTGTATGAATATACCAGAATTCAATATAAATCAACAATGCTGTTTTAATTGGTATTGAGACTATTTTCAGTATTTTGAATTTAATAGTAACACTTTAGTGTGAATTCGTAAATGTACATTTTTTATGAGTCATCTTACTGCATTCTGAGGATAAATACTTGTGGATATATTCTATTAAAGAAATAGGCACTTTAAATTTTTGGTGCCTAGTTCCAAACTGCTGTCCCCAACAATTAGGGCAAAACTACAGTCCTTTAAAAATGAGATAGCTCACTGAATGTTGTCAGTTACTTAGTTTTTTCTAATTATATAACTTAAGATATAAAGCTGATTGTTTCCCTTTGTACACTTTGATTACAGTAGAGGTTGAATATATTTTTATATGTTAGTTCCATTTTCACTTGTTTGTTGTTGATTTATATTTAGAATAGGAACCTTTTGTCTCAAAAAATGAAGGTTTTTTTTTTTAGCTTGTGAAATATTTTAGTTTTAATAAGAGTGGCTTTTAAAAAGTTACAGATTTTTTATAGAAATAAGTCTTTCATTCTCTGCATAACAGTGTCTGACTTTGCTTTCTGGCTTTTCAAATTATGAAGTTAAAAATACACTATAAGAGGCCATGGGAGTAGCTCAGTGGTAGAGCAGGTACTGGTACTTAGCATGTGTGAGACCTGGGTTCAGCCCCCAAATATAGACTAAAATAAAAACTTTGTTAATTTATCTTTTTAATTATCACTTCCTATTGTAATAGAATTTTTAAGGAGGGTTATAAATATTTAGCTTTCTTTTCAAAACGCTAGCTTGCAATTATTGCAACATTTATTGTCTTGTCCTTCTCTTTCCCACTGATCTGCAGAGCCATTCAGTAAGAAAATAAATTCTGTTTCCATGTGTACTTGTAGGAGCTCGTTTTGTACGAAAGAAAGTCTATGAACATCTGTGAAAATTTAATGATATACTTGCCTGTTAAAGGTTTTATACTCCCAGAGAGAGATGCAATAGTAATAATGCACACGTACATATATACGTACAAGTAAAGTAACACAAAATAAAGCAATCCTTTACTTTTCTATGTTTTTAGATTAAATGTTTAGCAGTATAATTCCAAAATGTTTTATATGTTTTGTAGTTTGGAATCAGTAGGAAGGAGAACAGTGGAGGCTGAAAGTTGAAGCATAAGGTTGCGGGACATTCCTGTAAATAGGATTTTTGTTAGTCATTGTAAGAACTTTGATTCTGGAGAAAATGGGAAGTTCGGGAAACTTTTAGACTAAACATCTAATTTACCCCCTTAAGGTGGCATCTTAACAGTTGTGATTATAACATGATTTGAAGAGGCAGCTTTAGAAGCCGAGAAATCACTAAGGAGGCATTTCCAATGCTATGGGAAAAGACATGGTGGTGGTTTGGACTGGGGTGTAGCTGTAGAAGTGGTGAGCGAAAATTCCAATATGTTTTGAAGGTGGAGACGGCAGGATTTACTGATGGATCAGAAGTGGACTGTGAGAGAAGAAGAGTCCAGGATGACTCCAAGGTTTGTTTGCCCTGGGCAGCAGGAAAGATGGAGGGCCGCTTACCAAGACGGGAAGACGACAGAAGGAGCAATACATAAAAAGAATGGTTTCGGACGTATTTACTGAGAGATACGTAATGAACATCCAAGTAGAGATACCGATTAGGCAGGTGGACGTATGATACGGAATTCTAGAGCTCGTGTAAAAATTCAGCAATTATCAGAGAATAGATGATACCTGTAGCCAAAATACCAAATGAGATCACCCTCAAAACAAGTAAACAGAGCACAAAAAAGATGACTGAACTCTGTTGCATTCTAGTGTTGTAGAGGAGAAATAGCCAAAGCCTCTAGGAGGGCGAAATCAAGAAGGGATTTTGTTTTGCAAGGCGCGGAAAGAAAGAATTTCAGGGAGAGGGTATAGGGGTGCTCAGTGGTCCTGATGGCAAAGTGATGGGCAGAAAGATGATCACTGCTGAACCACTTTGCAACGTGGAAATCATTAGTGACATTGACAAAAACAGGCTTGGAGGACTGTGGGGAGTGAAAGCCTTACTTGGGTTGTATTTGAACAGAGAGTGAAAGGAGGGAAATTTGAGTTGCGAGTATAGGCTGTGTTTTATTTTGCTGTAAATATGAATGAAGAATGAACCGGTAGCTAAGAGGAAGTTATACCATGTGTGTGTGTTGACAGGGCGGGGTCTAGGAGAAAGGTGAAGCATGCAGGAGAGGACAAGTGCTGGAGGGAGTGAAAGGGCTGAGAGTTAAAGCGCAACTGGAAGAGCTGATTGTGAATATCGATGGTTTATTCTTCAAACTGAGGCAAGGTGCAGAATCCGGCACAGACCCGGGGGAGGAGGTAGATAGGAAGGTGGATTAGGTGAGACCTGCCACCATTTCATACTGTTTCCTCAGCGAGGTGTGAAGCGCTCAGGCATGTAGTGAGAACAATACAAGGAAGGCTACAGGTCTTCATAAGAAAGGAGCAGGTATGAAACAGGAAAACAGAAGTAGCACTCCATGGAAAGAGGACAAATAACAGGGCATACCAGTGACCCACAAGACTAGTGGGCATGGATTTAAAATATAATCAGTCAATACGGTTGTACATTTTCTCCAGCCATTGTTGACATCATGGTCACAGCTGTGAAGCAGGCAGAGCTGTGATGAACACAGATTTATCCCTGGTTGAGAACAGCAAAGGAGAGAAGCAGGATGCTGGAGACGGAGCGGTTGTAATGATGGTAGAGAGGCTGTAACTAGGTGAGCACTGGAGGTTCCGAAAAGGTGTTGTATAGGTTGCAGTGAGGTCAAAGAATTCTTGTAACTGGGATACAAGAAGGAATGATCGGGCAAGACAAAAGGTGCTGGTGGTCAGAGATGAATAACTCCTCTCACCACGAACCTTATTGTGTATCTAATTGTGTTTCAAGCTTTCACACATTTGGTATCTAATTATTTCTAACTTTCTATTAAGTTTGGAATGTCTATAATCTTTGTCCCTCGGATTAGCAATTGTGGTTTTTCATTTGCCACTTTTTATAAGATGGTATCAACACAGCCTACAATTAAAATTCAAATAAGCTCAGAGATGCTTAATTAAAAGCTGAAACAATGAGATAACAAAATTTGACCTTGTGGTACCAAAAAATGGGCCTTAGTTGATAGCGGAATAATCACCAAGGTAATAATTTGATCCCTAAAGGTTTAAAATTCTTCAAAGATTTTGATAACAGTTGTGCTCTCTTGCATGGAACCTTATTTACTTCCAAAACAGTTTTAACAATGAGAACAAAATTATACTTTAAACTTGATTCATGTGTATTAGCATAATTATGTAAAGTAGCCTGAAAAATCGTACAAAATACTATGAATTCTATAGTTCTTTCCATTCGCTTTTTTCCCTTGTTTTTTATGAGTGTATATTTTATTGTATTTTAGAGAATCAACTTGGAATAATTTGTTATGCTGTTTGTTTCTAATACTGTCTGTGATTATTTTATTATTTCCTTCATTTATTTTTACTTTTTATTGTGACATTGTTCAGAAATTAGCAAGTAGGAAAACTTTTCTTTTTACTATGGATTGAACCCAGACCCTTTATACCGAGCTATATCTCCAGCCTTCTTATTTTTTATAAATTTTGAAACAGAATCTCACTAAGTTTAACTTAAACTAAGTAGAACTCAAACTTGTGATTCTCCTGCCTCAGGCTCCATTGTGCTAGAGCATGAGCCATTGTGACTTGCAATTAGGAACATTTTTGTGGAATGTTTTTTTTGTTTTTGTTTTGTGTCTTTTTGAGTGAGGGTCTCGCTATGCAGTTCAGGCTGGCCATGAGCTCACTTGGTAGCCCAGGCTGGCCTCAAACTTGCAACAGTCCTCCTGCCTCAGCCTCCCATATTCTGGAATTATAGGTATGTGCCACCATGCCTGGCCAAAATTCTCAGCAGCCTTGCAGCTGGTCTGTCTCTCTCTCTCTTTTTTTTTTTTTTTTTGGTACTGGGAACTGTGGAATGGTTGTAAAGTATGTTATAGATGTGATAACACCTTCTTACCTCTAATCCTTGTAAGTGTAATAGCTTTCCCAATAGCATCTAATATTCCAATCATACTAAAAATTTCCCAGTTGTCAAAAACTTCTCTTTTTTGACTCCATTCTTCAAACCACAATCCACTTAAAGAATGTACGTTTCAGTTAGTTTCATGTTTTAAGTCTCTTATAATCTAGAACAGTAAGTACCTCCCTGCAGAACTTATCCTTTTGTGAAGTAATTACATGGCATTAACCTGTGGAAGAGATTAGGCCAGTCTTGAAGAATATACTATAAACTGGATCAATTTCAGTGTCTCTAAATTTGTTTCTCTTACTTCTATATCTCATATAAATTGAAAAATATTGTGCTAAAAGTATTTGAACTTGAATTTAACAAATTCCTTTCTATCTTTAAATTTATAAAGTCAATATAAGGGTTAAAAGAACAAGTTAAAAAATAGTTTTTAAAAAAAACTAAGATGAATCCAGATCATGATAAAAGTTTGTCTAATACTTCCATATAATTAGATTAGGGTTATTCATCAATATCAAGAATATCCTGGAAGTGATACTGTGTTCTCATTGTATCCTATCAGATGGCATACATTTTGATCTTTTTCATTTCTGATAATGATTCTTTTCTTTTAATGAAATAGTATAAACTATTAATATAAATGAGACAAATTAGCATATATTGTAATATTTTTTAAACACAAAATAGGTAATTTGGAGGAATATTTGAACTCTCAGCTTCTATGTATCTCTTTTTTGCTGTGTGTGTGTGTGTGTGTGTGTATGGTTTCTCATACAAGAGGAACCATGTGATATTTGAGCTTTGTGTCTAACTTAACATTACATGCTCAAATTATGTCCGTTATCTTGGAATGCCTCAAGTTTATTTGTTCAGCAGTGTAGTTAGTACTCCATTGTGTATAAATATCACATTTTCCTTATCCTTTTATCTATAGATGGGCATACATGTTATTTCCAAGATCTTGCTGTTATAAATTATACTGCTATAAATATGAGTATGGATGTCTTCCGGTAAGATGATGATTTTAACTCTCTTGGAGAGATAACTAGAAGGAGGATACCAAGGTCAAATGAAAATTTCTATTTTTAGTTTTTGAGGAATCTTCTCACTGATTTCCAGAATAACTGTACTAGTTTATGTTCAGACCAACAGTGTAATAGAATTCATTTTTCCCCATATCCTTTCCAGCATTTGTTGTTAGAGTTTTGGATGACGGCCATTCTTTCTGGGGTAGGATGGTATCTCAGTGTGGTTTTAATTTGCATTTCTATTATGACCATGATGATGAACAATTTTTCATATATTTATTGGCCTTTTATACTTTTGGAAGAAGTTTCTATTCTTTTCATTTACTCATTTTTTAATTTCAGTCTTTTGTTTTAAGATCTACTTTTTTTGAGTTCTTTATGTGTTCTTGTTGTTTATCCTCTGACTGTGGCATTGCTGGTAAAAAAATTTTCCCATACTGTAGATGGTTTCTTAATTCTTTGTTTGCTTTTTTGTGTGGAGCTTTTTAATTTTATATGATCCCATTTGTTGATTCTCAGTATTATTTCTTGTGCCATCAGGGTTCTGTTCAGAAAGTCCTTGCCTATACCTGTTGACTCCTTCAAGTTAACTTTGTGTCCTTTTGACAGGTTCTTATAATTTTTTGAATATTTACTTATTAGAGTAAGACACTTTTATATTCATTCACATCCTACAGAATGTAATAATACAGACATACTTTGCTACTGAAATTGTTTAGAAACCTTTTGAATTTGCTACATGATGAATTTTCGTGCTTGTCTTTTCTTTGCTACATAAAGCACAAGCTAGAATTTGTCAGTGTTTATGGCCTTGTGACTCCATTTTTATCTAGGTAAAATAATTTGGTTTTGGTAGTCATATTGGTATTCGCCCTACCTCCTGGAACCAATTACACTGACTACTAAGATATCACTGTAATAATAATCAAATAATTGTTTTAGTGTGCTGAAGCACAGTAAGCTAGAGTTCTAGTTAGTTGCTACTATATTTCTATGTATTTTGTTTGCTTAGAATGTTGTTTTTATTTTTTAAATTGTGATAAAAATGACTTTTTCCTTTTGATCTAGTTTTATTAATTTTGACACATGCATACATCTCTGTAGTCACCACCATAAACCATTTAGAACAGTCTGTCACCCTTAAAGAAAAAAAACCCACTTACTATCTTTTATTTCTCTTCTAATCTGTAGCTTTTGGGAACCACTAACTTGTTCTTTCTCAGTATAATCTCTTTTTGTGAATGGCATATAGATGGTATCACACAGTCTATAACCTTTTTAATTTTTTTTTTTTGGCGGTACTGGGGATTGAACTCAGGACCCTGCGCTTGCTAGGCAGGCGCTTATTCCACTGAGCTATATCCCCAGCTCCTATAACCTTTTTAAGATGGCTATTTCATTTGGCATAATGTATTTAAAATTCACTCATACTTTTGAGTATTTCAGTAGCTCATTCTTTTTATTGCTGAGTATTATTCCATTTGGGTATTTTCCATTTGTGGCAATTATGAACAGAATAGCTACAAAGACTTGTATACAGACTTGTTTTTGCATAAACATTTGTTTTTATATTTAAAGTGGAATTGCTGGATAATATGAGCATTTAACTTTGTAAGAAATTGCCAAATTGTGTTGTATAGTGATTGTACTATTTTGTATGCCAATCAGCAGTATAAGAATTCCATTTGCTATGCATCTTTGTGAGATAGCATTTGTACAGTCACTATTTTTAAAATTTTCACCATTCTAATGAGTGTGTAGTGATCTCTCATAGTTTTAATTTTCATTTCCTTAATGGCTACTGATACTGAGTAGCTTCTTACGTATTTTTATGTCATCATTATATCATCCTTGGTGAGATGTCAGTTTGTGTTTTTGCCATTTTTTTACTGGGTTGCTTTTTTATTGTTGCACTTTGAGAGTTCTTCATATATATTGTGGATGTGAGACTTTTGCCAGATGTATGTTCTTATCAATAATTTTCTTCCAGTTTGTAGCTTGTCTTTCTAATCTTTTAAATATGGCTTACAAAGCAGAGATAATTTTGATGCAGACAATTTCTTTTATTTGGTGATATACTTAAGAATTCTTTGCTTAACCCCAGGTTACAAAGATTTTCTTCTATGTTTTCTTGAGTAGTTTTAAATAGTTTTGCATTTATATCATGGATATTTTAGAGTTAGATTTTTTACAAGTTGTGAGGTTTAAGTTAAAGTTCGTTTTTACATTTGAATAGTATGAATTGTTCCAACACAGTCTGTTGAAGAGTATCCTTTCTTCTACAGTGTTTTTAGATTAGAAATTAGACATGATTTCTGTCATGTCAGATTGAAAAATAGAAACTAAAGTTTTTATTACATGCAGTCATCGATCACTTGAATTCATTTGGTCAGTTCTAATATTTATATATAAGATAGAGGTATATTTGGGAAGAATTATATCTTTATGGAAAAATATAGAATAATTTTGAAGATTGTACCTTAATTATAATTACAATTTAGGAGAAAGTAGAATTGCTTTTTAACTGTCTTAAAATGCTGCTGAGTTTAATGTCCATTTACTAATTACCAGTTAAACATAGTAAACATTGTGTTGTATTTTAAATCTTCTACTTTTGAAAAGTTTTAAAATTTCAGATATAATAATTTTAGATTTATCATTTAGTTTTTTTTACATTTCTTTTCAAAAGAGGATGAAGATTTAGTGGCCATACTGAGCTTTCTTTATAATAAAATGATTGTTAAAGATTAGAAAACCTTATTTTTTTCTAAAAACACTATCCTCTATCTGGTATCTTTTCTCTTTAAAAAATACAATTTACTATGATGAAACAGGCAGTAACTTACAACAGTTAAATTGGAAGCAGGGGAATTTCATTTGCTACTGTTAATTTTTAGTATTTATATAAAATAACCATATTAGCGTATAATATGGAAGTAAGTATTTGAGGTAATAAAGTGTTAGTTTGTAACAGCAAATATTTTAAATGAGTAAGAAGACATGTAATACAATAACTCGTCCAGGAATTTACACAGATTAGGTATGTGCGGGCTTTAATATGTGAATAAAATATACTCAACTTTTAAGAACCTTTGAAATGCCTGTGCATGTGGGTACCTATATACGTACACATATAGCTTCGGTTTTTGTTTTGTTGTGCTTGTTCATGGGTTATCTTTTTTCCTCCTTCCTAATTATATTTTTTCCCTAGGGTAGTGAGCATCCTCTTTGTTCTCCTTAACCTTGCACATCTTTTGACCCAACCACACACTCCAAGAAGTGCTATTCATAATAATGTAAGCTCTTTTTTTCAACATTGCTGACTTGAGATTTTAAAACTAATTTAGAAAAGAATGCCAGTGTTCTACTTTCATTTGTGGAAATATGTAATTTGCATAACTTCATTAACATAAGAGTGGAAGTGAAGGAAGTGCCTTTCATTTGATCATTTTGGGCTTGTTAATTTATCATTTTAAAGATGCTTTTTATTTATTCTTAAAAATTGACTATGAAATCTGACACTTCTTATAGTCCAGTATTAAAATGGTAAATTATGCTATGCTTACCATTTATGGTCAAAGAAACCAAGATGACCATAAACAGAAAGTAATGATATGATGTCTGATTTAGTCTCAGCTGTGAAGAATTCTTTCCATTTTAAAAAGAAAGTAGAGATGTGTAACAAAGTTATTTTTGCAAGGTCACAATTTTGTGGCTTCCAACTTTTTAAATTTGGAAGAACATTTTAGAATCCATGAGTTTTTATGTTTGGGGTTTAAGAAAATCTAGACTTTTATTGAAGGGCTATATATTTTACTTATTAAAACATAAAATACTTATTGTTTTCATCCACCCTTAGAGCCAGTGAGTTCAAAATTAACTTGGGTAATCCTGTCCCCCAGCTCCACCTTTTTAGCAGTCTAAGCTTTTCCACTCAGTATCTCAATGATGTAATTTGACGTATTCCAGTGACTTACACTTAGCAAGTACAGTGATGTATTTTTATGAATCTCCATAGTATTCCTAAAAATAGGAAACTGTACCTAATTTTTATGCTGTTTAACTAAGGAATATCTTTTCTGCTTTAAAAGTTCTTTCACATTTATTATTAAATATCCTAGAATTCGTTACTGTATAAGTTCTTCTGTTTCATTTTATCTTGGAACCTTTTTCAGAAGAAAAATTAAAATGTTCTTCAGTTGTTAAAGATGTTTGAAAAATGTAAATCAACAAATTCCAATATATAACTGTTTCACCCTGATACTTGTATGATTAGATTTAGGAATTTGCTGTTTAGTGGGTTCCTATTGTGGCAGAAAAATCTTTCAGGCATGAATTGATAGTCCAGGTCCTTTGAGTCTGTCTATTCTGACCTATGACCCCTATTCTTACAAGGTCACCATCTGAGGGCAGGAGATTAAGGCAGTTTAAAGACCGGAGTGGTAAATGGAATGGAAAAATTAGCCAGCACATTTTGGGTGCAAAACATCAAAGTCATCAAATAGTTTGCTTATTTTAAACCTGGCTTATTGGTATAACAAGCTAATTTTACTGTTTGTTGGAATCAGAAGAATTTAATAACCATAATTCACTTCCAGGTACTATTAATGTAACAATAAAATTTAACAATAATAGAAATTAAGTTCATACAGCTTACCCTCAAAATAACAGGAAATGCAAAAATACTTAGTCACAGTATCAATACATTTCAATCTGTGTCTAGTGAGAGTAATTAATTTAAATTGGGAAAACCATTCTTAGCTTTTACCATGAAAAATTTAAATTTATCAATAATGTAGAATAAAATATATGTATCAGTCTTGGCTTAATTTATAGTGACTGAGGATTTAGCAGTATTTATATACTGTTGATGTTTAAGAAAAAACATTTTAAAAGTAGATGTAGGAAACAGAAGAAGCTAAATTCATCAAATCAACACAGTTTATCCCTTTTTCTCCAGAGACTTTGTTCTTTTAAATTTTTCATCTTAAAATGTTCCTTCATGTCTTTTAATTATATGCTTTTCAGTGTAATTCCAAAGTACACACCAGTGGCTCTTCCTCCTCAGCTCCTACATGTTGGGCGCTGGTAAGAAATTCTCTCTAACCCTTTGCTTTATTTTTGTTCATACCCTGAACAGCTGTGAATTTGCATCTTTTGCTTCCTACTAATGATAGCAAGGGCTAGGGCTGAGTAACTGAACTGTTGCATCCATGTTTTCATTTGTCTTTTAGTGACTAAGGAAATTAGTAAAATCAATAGAATACCCAGCTCTCCTGATTCTTCTGCATTTTTTATTCTATTCCAATTTTTTCTTATTATAGACCTAATTTTAGGGTGGTTTTCCAAATCCTTTCTTCTTGTGATTATTTGGCCAGAGATCTCTTAATGAGGCAATTATAGTTGTTTCCTTCGTTCACATTATCTTAGCAGATGCTCTCCCTGCTGTGACCTCTGTTCAGACCAAGCAGACAATGTGCTGCTCTCATCACCCTCTGCCAGACGTTGTGTGGTGCTGAACTTCATTTTGGCACTGCATAGGTCTCTTAAGATGCCTGATGGGAATGGTCAGAAGCCAAGTGGCAAATAATCAGAATTTTAGGTTGATTTTTCTAATTGCTGTTTTACTCTAGTAAATGGTAAAATAGCACCTTGGGTTGGGGGAGTTCTAGAAGCAACTCTGGTAACACTACAAGGAGAAATTACGGATTTAAGAAGTGATATTATGAAATTTAGACTATAGCCTCAGTGAGAATGAGATCAAACATCTATTGTGTGGTTTCGTTACAAGGGTTCTGTGAGAATTGCATAATACTTCAAAAGGAAATCCGTTTAGTCTCTAACACTGTGTATGTCTTTAAGTGAACATTATGACATTATTCATTATAAATTTGTTTTAAACATAAATTCTCATATTTCTCACAAAATTGTTAACAGCCTGTAGTGTCCGTTAAGGAGGAGGGAGAAAGCAACATTATCTGTTCTGATAAAGTTGAAGGGACTATGGAAATTTCTTCCACATTACTGGAATTTCAGTTTTTGAAGTTTGGTTAAAATAAACAGATTAAGAGCAAGGATTCAAGTTGTTCTCTAAGAGATATTTATTTGTACAGTGGTAGGATTGCTACGTTTATATATATTAATTTATATAATATATAAATTATCTGTATTTATCTGTAAAAAGCAGTAATTGAGGCAAGTTACTTGTAGAATCAGATATATAATGAAGAAATTGCCATATAAAGTAATTTTTAATGCATAATATTCATACCATGTAGGGCTTTTTGAAAATGTAGCTTTGAATGTAAGTAGGGAACAAGTATTAAATTAAAAAATCTTAAAGGGGACAGTGTTCTCGTGATTATCTTTTCTTAAGGTAATGTAGAATAAATTAAGGAAGAATTCAAGATTTTTGGTTTCTAAAATGCTTTTAGTGTTGCTTGTCACATGATTATTTTAAACTATGGTTAATAAGAAATGAAATCAAATTTCTACCCCATGTGGGAGAAGCAGAGTTATTTGCTTTGTGGACGGGGTATACAAAATACACAGAATCTCTCGAAATGGAAAAAAGAGATATACCTAATACCAATCTATCAAAATGTGTATTTTCTATTACACAAAATGAGATCAAATTACCTGTACCATATGTTACTTGCTCTCCCTACTTTTCAGTTGGAAACCTGAACACAAATTTAAAGCTCTGTTTCCTAAGAGCATCGTATGCAGGCTGCCGAATCTGTATGCAGGCTGCGTACTTAACCCTCTTTGTTACTGTACAAAGTGGAATATGCTCACCTTTGAAACACTGAACTTGCCTGATAGCTAAATCTGAACCAGCAGCTCCATATCCTGGTTGCCTCCTCACTAGCGATTCCGTGCTATCACAAATAAAAAGCTCCATGGATAGCAATTAAAAAAAAAAAAAAAAACAGGGCCATTGCATGGAACTACTATTAACCCAGTTTCTACCTTTTCTACTTGGCTGATTCCAAATTCTGGGCTTTGATTTCAGTGTTTGATCTTCGTCCCCTCAGTTTCATTAGCCCATTTAAAGCTCCCTCGTAGGTTTATCAGCACTATCCTAGTGGTGCTACCAATGCAGTAAGACAAGGAAAAGATAAAAGATGTAAGAATTGAAAAAGAAGAAACCATATGCTTTGTTATTCAAAGATGAGAAGCCCAAATTATAAATAGCAAAATAAAAGATAGTAGGAAACGGGGAGATGAATCTTTCTCAAATGGGAAGGAAATCAAGAGAGGGAGGGGCGGGAGACAGGAGAGAAAGGAGGTAAGTTGTGTTGTACACGTACTAACTCCACACAGGATGCGAACATGCACTGCAAACACAGACTAATAGGAAAAATATGAGAAAAAGATAATGTATGTTTTTTTTTTTTTTTGGTACCGGGAATCGAACTCAGGATCTTGCGCTTGCCAGGCAGGTGCTTATGCCACTGAGCTATATCCCCAGCCCCGAGAATGTGGTTTTATACCTGAGGTTATCTACAAATAAATTACTAGAATATTTGGAGTAAACAAAAAAAATTAACAAGATTGCTGACTCTAATATGCTTGACACACAAATAGCGCTAAGAATAATTTAGAATCAGGAATGTAGGAACTGTCCTGTACCCCAACAACTTGTAATTAGAAACTACTGTTTCAGAAGAGTTTATTTGAGGGCTGAGAGGCACACAGGTCAGTGGTAGAGTGTATGCTCAATATATGTGACGTTCTGGGTTCAATCTGTAGCACCAAAAGAAAGGATTAGAAGGGTCATTTTGCAGTTGGAACATAAGCTGTAATGTGCTACCCCTAGAAATAAATCTGACAGAAATATGGAGAATCTTTATGAAGAAAATGACAAACGTATATATTAGATAAAGAATGAAGTCTAAACAAATAGGGAAGAGTATTTTGTTAATGAATAAGACTCCAGTTTTTTTGCGGAGGAGGGCTGAGGGGTGGTACCTGGGGTTGAACCCAGGGCCTGGTGCATTCCAACCAGGGGCTGTCCCATTGAGCAGTACCCTCAGCCTGAGACTCATATTTTAAAGAAGTAATTCTCCATTAGTTAATCTATAAATTCAATGTAATTCCACTGAAATTCCAGTAAGATAAACTCTGTATGTGTATGTAATAAGTTGATTTACTGAAAGACAAATAGACGTGTGAAAAAGAGAATATAGTGTAAATCCATAGATATCTTGGTATATACCAGGAATTGCATTTGAGATTTTGGAAGATGAGCCGCTGGGAACATATGACTAATGAGGGAAATCACAAGGAAAGCCCCTGGAAACGCCTGCCTCTGGCTGCAGCCTCTGTGGATTTGCAGAGAATGGTTGGTGGCAGGCTGCTGCTGATCTGGAGAGCCAGTAGTTGCAAAGACAAGGTAGACACTGAGTGCCAAAGAACACCTGGGGCCTGCTGGGTGTGAGTGAGGCTGTTACTGTGTCTGACTGTGAGGGGGACCAGTGGGCCATGAGAAGCATAATAGTTTCTGCTTCAGTTTTGCCTCTCAAGTCTTGGACAGGTTTTCTTTTGGCTGATTAACCAAAGCACCCACAGAAGGGAAATATAGGTGCTAGACTTAATTAAATGGGCATAAAATAGTCCAACACCAAATGTTCTGAAATTTGAGGGCCACTGGCACAAAGAGGGAAAATGAATATTGACTCAAGGAATTAAAGTAGTTCAGATATATCTGAATTTGAACACTCAATCCAAGTGTCAAGAGGAATATAATTCTCAGAAATTCCACCCAAAGCCCAGGATTGATTTTACTGATCTAGCCAAGAGTGCATTACTCTGATTGATTAGACATGAACCATTTGCCCACTTGTGCTAGGTAAGCTCCATCCAGACTACAAAAATTAAAAGTACAGCAGAGAGGATTCTCCAAAAGAAAGTGAAAGTACCATTATGAGAAGAGATATTGTGTAGGGGAGACAAAAACAGCGGATATACATGAGAACTGCTATGTAAAGTGGCCAGTGTACAACCGAGTACTAGACAGGGAGCTTGTGCCTTAGTTTGAGTCAGCACACCATTTCCTTCGTTGAAAGATCTTGCTATGGAAAGTATCACTGTACTGAATAGTCATTTCTTCACATGTATAAAAACTGCATTTGTTTATACATTTCTTCTTTACATCTTTTCTCCTTCTAGAAATATGGTTACTCAACTGTTGTCACTCTTAAACTGATCTTTAAATTTTCCCAAGAAAATACTTAGGAATAAAGTTTGATAAGGAGATATTCAGGACCTAATTGAATAAAACTAAAACTATACAGTACTGAGATAACTTTGAAGAAAACTTGAGTGAATCTAAACACATATATAAAGCCTGTCCTGAGGTATGTTAACTGTGTATATGTGGATCCTATAGAAAATGGGATGTTTTCTTTTGTTTTATTCTTAAGTACTTTTTAAAAATAGGATTAATTTTATGCCATAATTTGTAATCATTTTACTAATTTATTCATTTTACTAATTTTTCAATGCATTTATGGTTTTCAAGGTTTGAAATTTATTTTATCTACCAGTAATAATAATTAGACATCCACTGTTGTATTCTTCGTACATCGGGGGGGCATGTTTGTTTGATATAGTCTCAGTTTGTATCCCAGGCTGCCCTTGAACTCCCTGTGACCCTGCCCCAGCCTCCCAAGCACTGGAGTTATAGGTGTTTGCCACCTCGCCCAGCTGCTATATTCAATTTTATCATTCATTTTTCTTCCATTTTGTTTCTGCTTTTGTTGATTTAAATTTTTTTCTCATTTTTCTGTTAACTCTTAAATCCATCAAAATTTGTTACTTCATATAAGAAAAAACTGTATTCTGCATTTCCTTTTTCTCAGCATCTGCTGTTGAACCCTTTGCATTGACTTGTGCAACTTTCTTTTTAAGTTAGTAATCTATATACGTTATGTTTAGTGTATGTTTGAGGACTCTACATTTTTATAGTTTGTCCTTCCTTCTAACAGTTGTTTTGATTTTAGTATTCCATAATACCATTTCATACTTAGAAAGCAAATCTGCTTTGTTAGTGTTTTAAAATATTCTTGTAGCTATTTTCATTTATTTCTTTAGGTGAATTTTTTTAAAAATTCAGTTTGTCAAGTGTTCTTATTACTCAAATAATTTCATTGGTATTATGATAGGAATTCAAATTATTATATCCACTCAGTATCTGTGGTTTGGGAGTCTGTTTTACAATTTTTAAGTCTGAGGTATAATACTATGAATAGAAATTTTAATTTCTATGATGAAGATATAAATCTAATCCTAGCAGATAAACTATACTTTGCATAGTTTTATGTAATTATGATACTCTAAACATTGAACTTATACAGTCAGTAGAAATTATCTTAATAGTAACATGTCACTGTCCTGTTCATATTTATGAAGTTTTTTCTCTGGATGCTTAATATCTACATCTGTGTAATAAGCAAAGTAGCCAATGAAGGGCTTGGGGGAAGGAGCGACATGTTTTGTTTTGCAACGATCAGCCTGGTTGCTATGTGGAAAACACACTATTGGTGCTGCATGAATAAAAGTAGACTTTGATAAAGAGTAAAAGGTAATAGGAAGAAGGGAGGTGGAGCTTTCTGAAAGGAAGCAGAATTGAGAGATAGAGGGAGGGAAAGGACAGGGGACGAGAAAAGAATTCAGATGTGCTATGTGCATGTACCAGATCCACACAAGGAAGGCGAACGTTAGGTACTGCACACGTGTACTGATAAAAAATACGTATTTCAACAAAGAATCAAAGTAGAGAGACCAGTGTGGAGGCTGGAGAGAAACAATAATAACTTGGACCCTGGGTGTGGAAAGTGATTGTCAGAGCCAACGAGAATTGCTAATAGATTAGGTACGGCCTGTGACCGGAAGAGAGCAGTTAGGATGACTTTTGTAATTTCTAAGGTGAGCCCTAGTGCGGGGCACAGAACGATGCAGTTTACCGAGATAAAGGCAGGAGCTACCAGAGCTGGAGAAAGTCCTCCGGCTGTGGTGAGAGCTACCTGTAGAGCAAGGGTGTCAGACAGGCATTTGGGCGATTCACTGTGCAGTTCAGGCGGGAGTAGGTGGCGGAGATAGGAATCGGAGCCCGGCAGTGCCCTGCCGGTACTTAGCCCTCACGGGTGAGGGGCACATTCTGAGGGTCGAGGGCTAAAACACATTCAGAAGTCAAGGTTGGAAGTGGTAGCCAAAGAGCACCCCGACAGGAGGGAAAACCAGGTCAGTCGTTCCCTGCAAGTCAGGCAAAGACCGTCCCCAGGACATAAGGCAAGGCAAGGTCAGACGTGCAGTTTGGCAGGAGGCCAGTGTTCCTAGTGCTTGTCAGTGAGAGACATTAAATGACTACTCCTTCACAGCAAAGGAAAAGTCAAATTAGTATTCGTTTTTATATACGTACTGTATATTCTTTATGTCCCTAATTTGGGGGAAAAAAGAGACACTGAAATTGAAATACAGAATATTTAAAAGACAGTTAAGACCCCACCAAGACGATCCCTATCTCTTAGACGTTTGGTGTTAATTTTTTCAAATAACAATATATAACATTTCATTAAGAAACAGCCACTTTAGGTCTAGCTCATAATTATGTCTTTTAATGTATGTTTAATTAGAAAAGTAGTATAAAGCACTTAAGAAAAATATAGCAACACATAAAAAAAGTTTTTAAAGTTTTTGTTATATTTTCCTTCCTCTTTTGAGACAGTCTCACTGTGTTGCCCAGGCTGCCTTTAGCCTCCTTGTGCTCAAGCAGTCCTCCTGCCTCAGCCTCCTCAGTACCTGGAAACTACAGGTGTGCACTGCCACGCTAAACATTCTTCTTTATAATTTTTTATTCCCTAGTCTAAGACGCTGGATCGATAATACTTCCACTGCTTAACCATAAGGACACACGTAGTGAAAGCTCTGCCACCCATATTCCAGTTTTCATTCTCCCGGAGTGTATTGAGATATATATACATATGTATTTCTATATCACAAAGGAATTTTTTCCTAAAGAAGAGTATACTGTAGCATATTGTTTGACCCCTTTCCTTTTTTTCAGTTTATTTTAAAAATGATCTCTTGTTATTATAGAGGTAATATATGAGCATTATATACAACTTAAAAATAGACACAAGCCAAAAAAGAAGAAAGTCATATACATTGTTTCACAACAGAAATTTATCTTCCCACAATTCTGGAAACAACAAACTCGAGATTAAGGTGTGGGCAGGTTCAGTGTCTCCAAGGCCTCTCTCCTGGGCCTCCGCTCTCCAGAGCACTGTCACGCTGATCTGCACACGCGTCTTCTCAGTGTGCCTGCTTCCCTGGGTCCCATCGCCTTCTTGTAAGGACAGTAATCATTTTGAATCAAGAGGTTCACTTTTAGGATCTTATTTAACATAATGACCTCTTTAAAGACCTATCTCCAAATCTCTCATTGGTTCGGGTTCAGCATATAGATTTGGAACGCGAAGCACGGTTTAGCCTGTAACACTTGACACCATTTCTTTTCTTTTTACTCCTTTTCCATCCTCCTGTCCCATATGCTTCATAGAAACAGCGTATACCTAATCCTGTAGTTTTAAAATCCTACCCTTACAGCCTATAAACTGAAACTTTTATTCTGTATACATCTATAGCTGTTATTAATATATTCTACCATAAGATTTTTTCTGTCTATTCACCTTACATTTTTCTTTTTCCTTTTTCATTCTTTTTTCCAAATATAAACCTGAATAGATAGATATAGTTTGTCTTTTGTGATAAATTCTCCAGGCTGGCCTCAAATTCACAGTGATTCTCCTGCCTCAGCCTCTTGAATGCTTGGATTATAAGCATGCACCAAAAAGCTAGTTCCAGCAAATCGTGGTGGCATACATGTATAATCCCAGCTACATGGGAAGCTGAGGCAGGAGGATCACTTAGCCCCAGAAGTTCTAGGCGAGGCTGGGCACCATAGTGAGACCCTGTTTTAAAAAGAAAGTTTCATGATATATGCCCCTTCTTCACTCAAGAGGTGTTTGTACCGTTTTAAGGACCTTGTGCTGGCTCTTAGTTTTATTACAGTTATAATAGCTACTATCAGTGTCACTGGTGTTTCTTTGCAGGCGATCTTTACCATCTAGCTGCTTGTAAGATCTTATTTCAGTTCTCTGCAGTTTTCAGACATTATGTGTAGTTACACACTTTCTCTTATTTATTCTGCTTTCTGTACGTAATGCTTCCTGGCTTTACGTTCAAGTGCTAAATCCCCCTGGAGAGGCTGCAGACCTTGTCTGTTGAAATGCTGCCTTTCCTTCATCCACTCTGTCCTCTTCTACACATGCATGTGCTCACATACATTTGCGTGTACATGTGATATAACTTAAATATTTTCACTTTGTTCTTGGTATTTCCTAACCCAATGATTTTGAACCTTTTAGAGACTGAGTGTCCAAACTGCAACCCCAAAACACACTTGTTTATCACACAGTGCTAACACTGCAATTAAAACTGAACTGAGGTTTAGTTTAAAAAAAGCAATCCGTCCATTAACATCTTTTATCTTAAAAGAAAAAACAACAGCAGAGCTTTCAAGAATACAAGCAACTTTTTATTTGTGTTTGGGTTGCTTTTGCACAATTAACGTGGTCTCTGTTGTCGTATACATGCTGACAATTTGTCAGACCTTCAGTTCGAGGCCTGCCAGGGAGACAGTAAGCGCAAGGCCAGCGCGAACTATGCAGTGAGACCCTGTCTTGGACAAAACAAAACAGAAAACAGCCATTTACAAGCATAAGATAATCCAAACAAAGTAAAAAGCAATCTCAGCTGCTTTCATTGACCTACAGTTATTCAGCAGAAAATTCCACACTTTAAATTCATTTTCAGAGCTAACAACCGTGCTCTTTTTTATCACCCCCTTTCACTCTTTCTCTTCAAGTGTTACACACAGGTCATGGAATTTATTTTTCTAGATAAAGCTTTCTTGAAATTCCAACAGCTCTATTTCCAGATTTCTAGAATTTAACTGGCATAAGTGAGAAAGACTAGGTTCTTCAAATTTGGTTTTATCTAGAGAAGTAATAAAACATAGGATTGTCTCCATCTTACAGAACTGAAAACTGTTACTAAAATTCTCTTTTGCAACTGCTACAATGCTAGAAAATTCCTTGCAGATTTCTTAATGGATTCTAGGACTGTCTGCAAATGTAGAATTTTCTAAATGTATTTTTAGATTTTGAAAATATTTCAGCTGTTCACTTTAAGGTCTCTTTCAAAAACTGTAATTTTCTCTCTAATGTTTTTATATCACAAAACATCCTTTCTGCTGTTTTCTCTACACCCTGTGGGGTTTTCTGTTCAGTACATTGAAGTGTAGTGTAAAATCTGTGAAAAACATGATGTAGTTAGGGCAGGCCACGTCAGTGAGCTATGGACATTCCTGCCCTTTTTCATGTATAAGCAGCCTGACTTCATCCAAGCAGGCTACGCATCTTTCCAGTATCCATCCTTTCTTCAGCCACAGGACATCAAGTCAGCCGCTGTACCAGACCTGAGCCTCATCAAGAAGTGTCTGAAAGTGTTGAGAATCAAGAGCACGGGCCATGATGTAATTCACCATTTTTGTGGCATCTTTGAGGATATTGTCTGATTTTTTTTTTTTTTTTTTTTTGCTACTTTCCTTGGCGTAAAGAAACTGAGTTAGTGGCTGTTTTGCTTCTTTAACAAAGAACTATATCAAACCAGATGTTGTCCCCACCATGCAAGGTGCTCTGTCACTCATAATTGAAAGCACTTTTTCTGGTATGCCTTGTGACAAAAAAAAAAAGGCCTCCATTACAGCCATGTAGATACCTACTCTTCGTATCTTTGTATTTTTCTAGGCAGAGACACCAGTTTCACAAGCTCTTCTCTCCCGATGTCACCAGCAGCATAGTGCACAGTTACCGCTGCCCTTGCACTGCTTGTACCTGTGCTTTTATCTGCGCACATGGGACGTCAGGCTGCCTTTTGTGTGAGCTGCTGGTTAACATCACTTGCCATGTGCAGGACTTGATCTTTACAGAGATGCTTTACGTCATTTTATTTTGGGAAATTGTGAAAAAGGGAATCACTTCCAGACAACGTGACTATTTTGATAAAAATCTCCCCTCAGAGAAGGGCTTACTTAATATGTTTTACTACAGACAGTAGAACTTGAAAGCTGACAGCTGTCCTACGATTTGTTTTAGAAAGATAGTTGCAAAAACTAAGGTACTGGGGATGATATTTCCTCAGTTGTCCTTCAAGAAACTCTTTCCTTTCAGTTCCACCAAATTCAGGGATACTTTTTTCAATTGATGCCAAAGTGCTATCTGATACCCCATGTGCAACGCACAATGCTTTCACTACACAGAATAGATAACACTTTCCCATTGCACTCAGTCACTCCAAAGGACTCTGTCCAGTTTGCTTAGAATGACCTTCTGCTATCTTTTTTCAGTTTTGCTTTTTTTTGCTGTAGTCGTCTTTTGCTGTTCAAGATTTGGGGCCTACAAAAATATAAAATTTATAAAAAAAAATGGAAGCACCCAATGCAAATCTTTCCTTATGCCAAAAATAGCTAACACTATTAACACTAAAGAATTGGATATTCACTCAATCAGCAGTCTACAGCAATGATTCTGAGTGGAGGTTCCTCTTGAATTTGTGGACCACCAACACAAAGGGGCAATATTCGCTGACCACCAGCTTCTGGCCTGCTCTGAAAATAGCATTCAGGTGCATTTCCTACCTTGTGGGGTCTTCTACTAAAATCACAGCCAATCCAAACAAATATATTTATCCTTGCTTTTGTTTTCATACGTTCTTTACAAACTGCACATTTAAATATGTCAGGGGGCCAGCACATTAAAAGAATCTCAGTCTATTCATTAGAATCTTTTTGTTAAATCTGAGATGTTAAATTTCAGTTTGTTATAAGAGAACTCAAAGCTAAACTCACATGCTAATAAAAACAAATGTTATTTAAACTCAGCCAATCTTGGCAACACATGACCATCCATGCAAAAGCTGGGTCACAGCTAATGAGTTGTGGCTTGTGACATCTTTGCCTGGCACTGCTACTCCTTTCCAAGCCTGTGCATGGCCCCAATGTGTACTGTTACCTGATGCTCAGCTGCTGGGGTGACTTGGCTCATGTGCCAACATAGAGGGCCCTGCGTGCCTGCTATAGCACACATGCCACAGGTTTGCCACCAGTGTCGTCACCACTTTTTTATATTTTTAATCTTCTAATCAGTCTACTGTGTTCCATGAAGTTTCTGCAAGTGTATTCCCACTTTACTATGCCTACCTTTCATGGTGTCTAAGTTACTGAGTTTTAAATATCAACAATATCATGTTTATATCTAATGGTTCTCTTGAATTTATATACTTTCAAATGTGCCTGGTTATTTTTCCTAGTCTTTCATTGATATTTCATTTCATATTTTTTTTTAGAGACAGGGTCTTATTAGGCAGTTCAAGGCTGTCTCTTATTTCATTTAAAAATATTTCATCTCTATAATTTTATACTCTGTTTTTGATAATCCTAATATCCTTGTATGTCTAAATCCAAGTTTGGTGTTTATGCTGTTTCTCACTCATGGTGGGTTATTATGTTTCATGATCTTCGATGAGATCATACACATTTCTTATTATGTGAACAATATCTCTTACTGTTTCATGTATGAACAATAAGAACAATATTTCCTCGATGAGATTGTACATATTTGACTCTAATCTGTGAAACTAGAGCAGGCTTGAGCTGGGAAAGCTTTCCTTCGGAGGGGCTGTGTTTCCTTCTGTCTTTAGTTCCTTAGCACTTCCCTGCCTTTGACTCATTTCAAGGACCCGATTCTCGGCGTGTCTGCAGGCAGGGCTGCCGCTGACCCGTGACTTTGCGTACTTGCCTCTTGTTGCGCTGGTGTGAGCGTTGCTTTCGGGCGAGCTCTCCCGTCCTTATCTGCTTACACATCACTGCTGCTGCCTCTGGTTCTACCTTGCTCCTCTGGGCTTTGGCTTTATCTATTTGCAACAGCATATTTCTCTCATTTTTCAGTAGGCCTGGCAGTGTGTGAAAAAGTAGTTTTTATTCAGGTATTTTTTAGAGAAACTTTTTAGTATTCTCTCAGAAACAGAAATTGCTGAGGTTCCCTTCAGCTCTTTCCGGTCTGTGAAGCCGTCCTTTGGGATTTTAGTCTCAGGTTACTTTTCTCTACCTCCTTGAAAATTTTGTTTCTCTCAGAATTTTTGATGATGTCTTAGTCTTTTCAGGCCTTTGCTGTTTCTTTAAATTAGTGGTCGTTTTTCACCAGAATGGCAATACCTTCCCATAGAAAGTGTTTGGACATCTATTCCCCCACGGGAAGGGCTGCTCTCATTTAGTACTGCTAGAGTGTTTCACTATATGAGACAGTGCGCCGCACAGCACAGTGTGCCACCCACATCATTGTGCTGGGCTGTCTCGGCCAGCCTCAATTAATGGAAAACATGGTTATAAATACCTGAGCATCAATTTCCCCGTATTTCATATTTGAATACAAGTAATTTTTCACATACAGGCAAAATTTTGTAGAAGTGGAGTTACATTGCAAACTGAGGAAAGATCATGCTTTATTTCGTTGTGAACATTCCCAGAGTTCCTTGCTTTTCAGAAAATAAAGTCACTGACAGCGGTGTAAGTTAAATACAGTGTATCAATAATCAGGGAACTTTTATAGTTGTTACATATGAATATGACAGGCACAGGAAATTTCAAACTCCTTTAATAGATTCGAATTAAAATATTTTCAAGTAAAAACATGAACATGCTTATTTTTTATATTTGCTATTTTCTTACATATTTTTGTTTTCTAATTGAGGTTAAAAAGTGGAATGCACAGACCTTAAATGTATAGCTTACATGCTTTGATTTGGTTTGGTTTGATTTGGTACTAAGGATTGAATTCGGGACTGTGAGCATGCTAGACAAGCCCTATATCACTGAGCTACATCCTTAGCCCATTTGATGAGTTTTGATAGCATGGACACCTTTTTATTTTAATGTTTGTGGTACTGGGGATTAAACTCAGGACCTTTGTACTGAGCTATATCACCCAGCCCCCTTTTTATTTTTTGAGGCAAGATCACACTAAGTTACTCAGACTGGGCTTGAACTTGCGATTCTCCTGCCTCAGCATCACTGAGTGCAGGACTATGGCCCTGTACCACTGTGTCTGGCTGGAATACACACCCAGTTTTCAAATACTGCAACATACGTGGTATTTGAATATTTTCATTACCCCTTGAATACTTTTTGCATCTTTTTTTTATTTTAAAGAAAAAGAAACAATAAAAAAACAAATTCCAAAGCAACTAAGAGGGTAGCAATGATTAATATATTGCATATTGTTATCTTCAAATTAGTTACTCAGAATGTGAGATACCAGCATTTAATTGTCCAGACAATATTAACAAAACCTTATCTATTCAATGAACCAAGAGAAATTAGTATATAACTATTTTCTCTGTCATATGTATATAATATTTTCTTATTTTTTCTTTTCCTTTCTTTTTTTTCCATTCTCCCAAACCAATTTCTTTCCTTTTGAAGTTTCTTCCCATTTTACAATGTCTGTTGTACATTTTGGATCTTATTTACTGTTTCAGGTTCTCACACTAGGGAGACAATGTGATATTTACACATGCAAGTCTGGTTTATTTTACTTATATGAGTATGGTCTCCAGTTGTATCCAAGTACCTATAAAAGTCTTCAGTTTATCCTTCTTTATGACTGAGTAGTACTCCATTGTATAAAAAGACCACATCTATTTTGTCCATTCCTTGGTTGATGGGCCATTTGGCTTGTTTCCAGAATCCAGCTACTACAAATTGTTCTGCTATAAAAATGAGTGCACACATATCACTCTGGTATGATGTTTTTAATTCTTCTGGGAAAATACTGAGAAAGGGAATAGCTAGGTCGAATAAGACCACCAATCCTAGTTATCTGAGGAATCTCCACTGATTTCCATAGTAGTTTTACCAGTCTACACTGCCATCAACAGTGGAGAAGGGCTCCTTTTGCCCCACAGCCCCTCCAGAGTTTGTTATTGGTTTATTTCTTATTAATAGCCATTCCTTCCAGAGTAAGATGGAATCTCAGGGCTGTTTTAATTTGCATCTCTCAGGTGACCAGTGATACTGAACATTTTTTCATATATTTATTTGCTGTGTGTATTTTTTTTATCTGAAAAGTGTGTATTCATCTCCAGTGCCCATTTTTGGACTGGGTTGTGTCTTTCAGGACAGGATCTACATTCTGTGTGTAACTACTCTTGACATCTGTCCCCATAGATTAGTTTAGAATTTAGCCAAACTTTAACATATGTAATATTAATTGTGAAGCGTTTTCAATGTATTTCACTTAAAATAGTGTTTATGAGATTGGTTAATGTTACTTTTCATATCATTAAGTCATTTTTCCTGTAATAGTGTATAATTTTTAAATGAAGATTCTGCAATTTGTATATCACTAATAATATATTGATATATGAATAAAGCAACCATAAACAGTCTTGTAAAAGTCTTTCGCAAGTATATATGTTTGTTTCTTTTGAGAAACAACATAAATGTGAACTACTAGATCACACAGTAGTTTTATAAACTTCATAAGCAATGGCCAGTTTCCAAACCAGCAGCATTCTGTTTGGTGCATACCCTCCGCAGTGTTTGAAGCTTTGGCCGTTTTTATTTTAGCCTTTTGATGCATCTCATTTTGGAGTTAGTTTTCATTCCTGTGATGGCAGATGAGCACCCTTTTATGTACTTTGAGCTATTTGTATTTCTTTTGTGATTTATTCATTTCCCAAAATGGATGTTCCCTTTTTTTAATTCCTAAAATAAAGAGGTCCCTCTCCCAGCCTGGGAGTCAAACTCAGGGCCTTCACACTGAGTTACATCTCCAGCATTTTAAAATATTCTGGGATACGTTTTTGCTAAGTTACCCAGCTAGTACTCAAACTTGGTATCTTCCAGTCTCAGCCTGCCAAGTGTTTGGATTATAGATAGGCACATACCACCAGGCCTTGCCTTAAAAAATTCTTTATAAAATAAATTCTAGATACAATTTCATTAAAGTTAAGATGTTTAAAAAAAAAAAAAGGGCTGGGGATATAGCTCAGTGGAATAAGCGCCTGCCTAGCAAGCGCAGGGTCCTGAGTTCGATCCCCAGTACCGCAAAAAAAAAAAAAAAAGATGTTTTGAGAATGTTTTCTCCAACTCTGAGGTGTATCTTCATTTTCATATCAGTAGCTTTTGGTGAACTTTTTTTTAAAATTTTAGTGATCACCATCATATTTTAAAAATAATTGGAGCTTACTGTATCTTTAAACATGTTTGCCTACCCCAAAGTTATGATGATAGTTTCCTGTATTTTCTGTGAGAAGTGTTGTAGTTAATACCTTTTAGGTTTGGGTGTATGAGTTATAACTGAATTCACTTTGATACATGTTATTAAGTAGAAAATGAGATTCATTTTTTCCACACAAGTTTGTCTACTTGTCCCATTGCCTTTTGGATAAAGACTTTCCTGGTTTTTTGTATTGTGTTTATTGCTTTGCCTTCATACCATTGTTGAAAATCATTGGTTTTGTACAGGTATAACGCAAATGGGTTTTATTCTTCCATACTGATTTGTCATGTTGGCATTACGATAGACGAGTGACTTGTTTATTTGACCTCCCTGTTTCTTAGCTGAGGGTGGCAGTATCTTGAGATAGCTTTGGTTCTTATAACTGGGAAGAAGGGTTGCTATTGGCAGCAAATGATAGAAGCTAGTGGTATTGTTAAACATCCTCTAATGTGAAGGACAGCCACACACAGAATTATCATAGTTGCTCAGAAGATCATAATACTAAGGTTGAGAAATCCTACTGCATGTAGCTTTATATTAATTCTTGAAACCAGCTAGCATCAGCCCTCTAATCTTGTGTATCTTTTTGAAAACTGCCTTGGAGGTTTAACATCCTTTGCATTTATATATTAATTATAAACTGTACTTGTCATCTGGAGAATTAGTTGGTATTGCATTTGATCTGTAGAATAATTTAGTGAGAAGTAACCTTTTAATAATTTTTGAATACTGGTAGAATTCCCTAGTAAAACTATCTAGACTGGAAGCTTTCTTTGTTAATTTTTACAGATTATAGTAAACTCAGTTTTTTTACGAGAAAGAAAGCTTAACAGCAGGATTAGACAGGGACACAGAATCAATAGACAGAGAGAGAAAAATAAATTTAATTGATTGTTAAGGAATTAGCTGATGCATAGGGACCCACAGACCTGAAAACAGGACAAGCAGGTAAGATAGAGATCCCCTAAGAGTGGTGTTATAGCTTGAGTCCTAATTCCATTTGGAGACAGAATTTCTGGGGGCTGGCGCGCCTGAAATGTGCAGGCGGGTCCATGCTGGGGCCCAAGGGACAGCAGATACTTGCAGCTGGAGGCCGGAGGCATTCTGGGGCGGAACTCCTTCTTCCTCGGGACACCTCAGTCTTTGTCTCCGAAAGCCTTCAATTAATTGAAAGAGACCCAATCAGCGGATAAGGTAACCTGCTTTACTCAGTGTCTTACTCACTTGAATGCTGGACCCATCTCAAACTTAGCTTAACAGAAACAACTAGAGTGATGTTTAACTAGACATTCTTTACAGAACTATGGTCTATGCACGTTAATATATAGAGTTACCCATCACAGAGAGCCGTTCAGGTTGATTATTTTCCTATCACTTTTCTTGCCTCGTTTCTCCCCTTCCCAAGAAAGAGACTTTTTAAATCTAATCTGTTTCTGGCATAAAATTGTTCATAATATTCATTTATATCCCTTTCATGTGTGTGAGAGCAGTAACCCCCCTGCCCTTTCATTCTTGATAGTGGCAGTTTATGTCTTTTGTTTCTTGGTTTTAGTCCATTTTTACTTGGATTTTATTAATTGCATTAATTTTTTCAAGCCTATTCTTGGCTTTATAAATTTTCTGTATCGTTTATTCTGCACATCATTCTTTTTGGTGTTGTTTTAGTTTCCATTTCCTTTGCTTTTTTCTAACTTCTTTAGGTAAAAACTTACCCCATTTATTTTAAATGTCTCTCCTAATAGAAACATTTAAAGCTTGTCATTTCTATCTAAACATTTGTTTGGTTATACCCCACAAATTTTAACAAATATTTTTCTAATTTCTCTTATGAGTCTTCTCTAAATGTTGCTTGTAGGATTTCCAAAATCATTTAGAATCTCTTTGTGTGTCTTGTTCCCTTCTAATTTACTTCTGTTGTATGCAGAAAACATTCTGTAAGATTTTGACTTTGTAAAGTTTGTTGACTCTCATTATTTTTTTCAACATGAATTCTATCCTGGATAGTGTGCTCAATGTATTTGAAAAGAATGCATATTCATCACAGATTGAGCTCATTGTTGTATAATGTTAATCAGATAATGGTGCTTCATGGTATAATCTAAATCTCTCTGTGTGTGTGTGTGTGTGTGTGTGTGTGTGTGTGTACTTGTTTTATCAGTTACTGGAAAAGTTGTTAAATTTCAGGTGTGACTGGTGATGTCTGTATTTCTCCCTGGAGATCTGACAGTATTTATTTCATGTGTTTTAAAATAGCAAATTAGTTGCACTTGTATTTGGGAATATTGTGCCTTTCTGATAAACTGACTTTTTATGTTTATAAAATGTTTCAGCTCTTACTTTATTTTTAAGTATCCTTGTTTAATTTTAATGCAGCCACAGCAAATTTTGCAATAATCAGAATATAACTAGGTATTTTTCTCCCCAAATCTAACCATCTCTATTTTTCAGTTAGAATAATGAGACCATTTGTAGTTAATATAGTTACTTACATGGTTAGATTTGAGTCTACCATTATGCTATTCATTTTTCCTGATTTATTTTTTCCCTGATTTTCCTTTTCTATTTTCCTTTGGTTAATACTGTTCTATGATCAAAACTGTAAGAGCCTTACAAAAGTATAATTCCACTCACCCCTGCATGTCATCCTCTGTGCTCTTGTGTTATATGTTTTATTTAGCTGTAATTTATACATCTCACAATTCTGTTATTTTAAGTACCCATTTTGTTTATATGTTTCTCATCTCTACTTCTCTCCCTTCATTTGTGTAGGTATAAGTATCCGTATAGTGACATTTCTCTTATTCTTAAAGAATTTTTTGTCTATTGGGCAAAAGTTCTCTCAGGCAGTATTTTTACTTTACCCTCACTTTAAAAAATATTTTATGTACATGTAGAATTCTCAGTTGAAAGCATATTTTCTTTTGCTACCTTTAAAAGGCTGTTCCATTGTCATCTGCCTTCCATTATTTCTAAGGTCTTACATGTCATTTGTTTCTCAATGTGAAATGTCTTTTCTTCATTTTGTTTCTTTACTTATAGTAGTTTAATTTTGATGTCCCTAGGTATAGGTTTTTTTGTGTGTGTATTTGTCATGTTTAAGGTTCTCAGGCCTTTTTGTAAGTTAGTTGATCCCAAGTATTTATCAAAATTCAGGACAATTTTGGCAATTATTTCTTCAAGTGTGCTTCCCTGCCTCCTCTTTGCTCCAAGAGTCTAATTACATATGTGTCAGATGGTTTCTATTGTACCACGTCCCAAAGCTTTTATTCATGTTTTATGGTACTGTGTTTTCTTTGTAATTCAGTTTATTTCTTTTGTAATCATTCTTTAAGTTCACTGGCTCTTTTGCAGTTTCTAAGATAATTAATTTGTCCAGTAGATGTATTTGTTCACTTTAAACATTGTAACTTTCAGATGTAGAATTTCTAGTTGGTTTTTAAAAATAGGTTTTTTTCCTATCAGTATTCCTCCATTTTCCTTCATCATGTTCATCTTCCATGCTGTCTTGAGTTTGTCTGTTTTCACATTCGGGTATTTTAATGGTCTTGATTACATTTTTTTGAGTACATGTCTAATAATATTTTTCTTGTATGCAGAATGTTGAGCTAGTAGTTTGTAGGGATTCTTGGTTATTTTATCTTCTTTACAAGGTATTAGGTACTTTTTGGTAAACAGTGATATTAGAGGTAGATTTTGATTATGCTAGCTTTATTTTTCATTTTCTAGGTTGGGGTAGACCTTTTTGAATCTGATTAATCCAATGTTTGAAGTCGTTAGGTCTGATTTTATTAACTTATGTAGTTCATGGTACCCTATTTTCTTCTGTTGTTTATGATTTTTTTCTTTACCAGAAAGTCACATTTCTCAAACTCTTATCTATAGGAATTCTTCAACCTCTCGCTAAAGAATACATTTTCTCTGGGGAGCTGATGACACAGACAAAACCTAGAACTTGTTCAAAGTTAGCAGCCTAATAGTAGTTTGCGGCCCACTAAGCTGAACCCCCTAAAATTACACTCATGATAAAGGTAAATGTCTCAAAAACAACAACAGCGCAGCAGCAGAAGCTACAAATCAACTTCCTAACATGAAGGGCAGCTTTAACCAGTAAGGAGAAGAAAAAGAAGTAACCATGAGGCTAAGAGTAACTTATGTGACTTCACCTTCAGTTCTAATGTTCAAGATTAGACCTGTAGAAGAGAAAATATCACAGCTTATGGAGGTTATCTGAACATGGCAGCAATTTTCTTTGTTTAATTTTCACCTACCCAGTTACATAGTGAAAAGTTTAAGCAGTCCTGACTCTTGGCAAAGAGCAGCATACAGTAGTCAGTCACAAGAAGACCAACAGGGAGAAGTGGACAGAGGTTATTTACTTTTCATCTGTATATCATCAAGGGGACAGGAGATTAAACATAATCGTTAGAAGCCTTTTCTTGGTGATTTCAGCAAAATAGGTTTAATTCCCTCTGATTCTTGTGTAGCTTTCAAGAGAAGAGATGATTTGGCACAGCCCTCTTTTGCCTTAGTCTGAAAGGTACATTTTGGATAGATCACAGCAACATGCTATAAGACAGCTAGTCCTTTATAAATATTTTAAGTACTGTTTATAAACACATGGTAAAAATGATACATTTATGAATACTTGTTACTAATGCAGTGTTACAGTACTAATCCAGTGTCAGTCATTCAGTGACACAGCAGTAGGGTACTGCCTTACTGCTATCTTCATAAAAACTCATATCCTACCAACATGATTAGTTATATCAAAGGTCATGGTAACATCCAAGTTCTGAGTAACCCAGCAGATTCTCTCTGGCCTCAACCTAGGATAACATCTTTTAATCTGCACTCCTTCTTGCTTCTGGCTTGCAAACAATCAGTATAAACTGGAAACTGTTATCCAAACTTCTGCACAGTTACTCAGTCATTCCACCAAGATTGATTCTTGACTTTGTCCGTATTTTAAAATTTCTCTTGCTGCTTTAAGGTATTTTTATTGTGGTATTTGAATTCTGTCATATATTATTTGTAAGTTTATGTCCACTACTGTAGATAACAAATACTATCTCATTCATTGTCCTGATGGAATTCTCTTTTAAAAGTTCTTGTGTTCTGGTTCAATGTTTAAAATTTTAAACATTGAACCTTAAAATTTTTTTCAGTGCGTGCATAGTAGAAAATTCTCTCTATGTACATATCACTTTAGACTGACTTGTAAAATAATGTCATAGGTAAAAATAATGCTGTTTTATAGACCTAAAGTCTTAAAGAAATCATGTGATAAACAAGAGAAAACTGTACAAAAGTTAATACAAAGCCCTAGTAGAATTATATTTCTTTAGGCCAAGCTAATGTTTGTTTATGGCAGGGTCACGTTTGACATGATGAATTTGGAATGCTGTGGTGAAAGCAGGCAGCCACAGGCTTTTAAGTTTTTACTCAAGCTGCTGTAATAGATAAATGCAGAAACACTTTCAGACTACATATTATAATCTGAATCTTCTGTAGTCAATCACTGATTTTAAGTTAATGTTGAATACTTTTCCTGTCTTTATATTTGACAGTCACAATAACTTATTTATTTAGTTAGTTATTTTGAGACAGGATCTCGTTATGTAGTCCAGGCTGGCCTCCAACTTTCAGCAAGCCTCCTGGCTCAGCCTCCTGAGTGCTGAGATTACAAGCATGTGCCCTTGTGCCTGGTTGCAATAACTTTTTTAAATACTCCATGCCTAAAGATCAGTGTGACCAAATAGAGTAAGTAAACTATAAACTTTCAGTGAGTGTGGAAGTTTGAAGCTTGAGTAGTTAGAATGTCACTACTACAAAAATACCTTTGGGCAGGAGTGAATGTGTGCATGCATGTGCATGTGAGAGAGAGAGAGAGAGAGAGAGAGAGAGAGAGAGAGAGAGAGAGAGTGTGTGTGTGTGTGTGTGTGTGTGTGTCGCTCCTGACCAAGACACTCCTCCTTCATTGTCTTGGGTTCTGAAAGCAGCACTGGCAGAGTGCCCACTGTGTGTGGGATTGGGTCCTGTTTCATAACAAACTGCTTTTACTCCCAAGAAATTGGAAAGCATTAAGTTATCTGTATCTGAGTGTATCTTTTTCCCTTGTTTTTTCAACGTTTCCATTAGCCAGAACAGATTACCTGTCTAGGATGTTGTTTGTCATCTAAAAGAGAGATAACACTTCTATTTCAAATAAAGATTTAACTTATGACCTACAATTCATTATTATGTTCCTTTTCAAATTATGGTACAAAGTAGAAGAGTCAGCAAATGGTTATTGTTCCACAGAATTGCTGCAGAGTCTACCAAGTGTTTTTAAACATAATGGTATGAAATACAAATATGTCTGGTTTATAACCATCACTGACTGAGATGCCCTGACATGAAAAAGACTCCCTTTGGCCCCAGGCCTCTGATGATTCCTCTCCCCTTCTGAGGCCTCTTCTGTTTTAAATCAGCTACATGTGCCATCCCTACTTCACAAGGACCTGCACTGCCATCCATCACACATATCTGTCCCCCATGTTTTCCTTCTTATCTTGTTGTTTTCATAAGATGATGAAAGGTTTGAGAAACGAGTTATTGCTGTAGTCTAGCTGTTTTTCAACTTACTTTGGTGCATTTTAGCTGGTGTTACAAGATAAACCATGTCATTCATTAGAGAACCTAAAAGTGAATAAATCTAAGACAACCCAAAACACAGTAAGGAGAAAACATCAAATGATGTAAAATATATAAGTATATCAATTTTACTATCCAGCTGACTATTTAGATACTTTATTTTGGCATCTAGGACAAAGTTGCTCACATAGTGTGTGTTCAAAAGTGGTTGATTTTCTTTTCATTTGATTTTATGAAAATAAGTGAATGCATATAGAGGTTGCACCTACTAAAGAAGAAGATATATAAATAATTTCTCATCACATAGCCAGATAATAGAAAAGGTTAGCATAGTATTCTATAGTTTGCTGTTTTACTTGTTTGTCTTAGAGATTTTCCCATGTCGGTACATACAGATCTACCTCAGCTTTACAAAATTGTTTTATTTCATTCCTGTTAATATGTGCAAAGTGTTTCTTGACATATGTAGGCTTTCAGTTGTACATAATGAAAGCTTAGCAGTGAAGCACATGGACCCCGTAGCCAGGTCACCTACATCTGATCATAAGTATCCGCTGTCGTGGTCACTCACCTTTTACCCATACAGGCAATGCTGCAGGTCACATTTTAGATCCCCATCTGCGGGCTGTTTAGGGATTAGTCCAGGAGGGCAAATTCCTGGAGTTACTAGTTAAGGGGCTCTGTATATTAATACCTTGAAATATGTAGTCAAATTGTTCTCCAAAAGATACAATCTCAGTTTACACTGACTTCAACCAAGTGGAATCTGATTGCAGTTCATTCACATCACAGTATGGTTTCAAGGGCTGAAAAGGCAAGACTTCCCTCTTTTGACTATAGTTGTGTTGAGTCAGTTTTGTAATACTGATTATAGAATTTGTATCCAAAGTTCCAATTTATAGAGAACCTCTACAAGTTCTGATTAGAGAGAATGAGAAAATAATTGCACAACTTTCTAGACAAAACTTTTCAACATAGGAAATTGAGAAAGGATAGAAATAAAACCTGGCCTTGGTAGTGACAAAACTGTTTAGACTAGTCCAAACCTTCCATCTCATAGGTGGGACTGCTCGAAGATGGAAACTGACTCCCTGAACTCTAGCATGACATGAAAAACAGTAACCCAGATCAGAAGAATCTGCTATAAATGTGTGTGTGTGTGTGTGTGTGTGTGTGTGTGTGTGTGATGTTTTAAATTCAAGATTCATATATTATTTTAGGCTTAGGTATAATAAAGTCAGATCAGTATTGTTGGGTATAACATTGTATATAATAAAAATGTAAGTGGGATATATTATTTTCAACTGAACTTTCCTTTTAGGTGAACTCTCTTGAGTATTAATGTCTTCATGAATATATTTAAGGGACTAAATTGTACAATACTTTAAAAAACTTTGGCACAGTTTTGAGAACATTAAGCTCTCAATAAATTGAAACTATTATTTTTATTATTCATTAAGTTCTTTTAACAGTACTACTCTATGTATAGAATATTTTGTTTTTAGTGTGAATTAAAGTAATAGAGAAGGCTGTTACTGGGCTTTACATTTTAAAAGATAACTCAAACTTTTCCGATATTAAATGTGTGTTTGCTTTCTAGGAAACTCTAAAAAAGTGTATGTATTACCACTAACCAATATTATTAAAAATTTAATATTCTCTGCTACTTAAGAATATATAAAATAAAGTTAATTAAGATGTTTTATTGTTTAGTTAGCTTCTGGTCTTAAGGCGCATGGATATAAGAAGAATGACATAAAAAGTAACTTCATTAAAGTATAGGTGCCTTTACAGAGGTCCACGTCTGTGATTTATCAAAGCTTCTTGATGATCCTGGGTATTTCAAAAGGGGCAGATGCCATGTAGAGAATAAACCATACCCAGGTGTACATGTAGATCGTTTAGAAGCTTTTAGAGCAAAATTGGATGCACAAGCGAATTAGGGATCAGGTGGTTAAACATATTAAAATTGAAAACCTTAGAGTTTAGTAGTACTCCTGGTGTCATTTCTTGACTTGGGAGGGTGCTGGGGAGTCAGTCAAGGCTTCACATCCCGGGTTTTGTACCTGCCAGGTTCCCCCTTTCGCCCCTTGTTTCTGTACTTTAGTTGGACTATGTCGAGTTTAAAACTGATGACCTCCTTAGAGAGTCCATTACCTCTTCTTCAGTTCAGTTAGTGAGATTCTTTCCAACCTGTGACTTACCCTAAACCCCGTCTGGCCTGCCCCTGGGGGACTTTATTGATCCTTTTTTCACCTGTTTTGCCCCCCAGGAATTTTTATCTGCCCCTTCCTGTAGTTATATTTTCTCCCAGCCCAAGGCATGACTTCTTTTTGCACTTTATTCTCTCTCCTTAGTACTACTCTATTCACTTTTTTCACCATTTTCTTCCTCTTGAGAAGCATAGGGATTCTATATGATTATTCTTAGTGGTTTAACCTGACACTCAGAACATGCATTTGAATTTCCATATAAATCCTTAACATTTTCAAATACTGAGGAGCACTTCAGTGTTTTTCCAGTAGGAGTTATGATCAAAATACATACTCTCCCTTTTCTTGTCCCTTTCCAAAGCAATTTTAAAATTCACTTTCATGATTGTTTAGTTGCAGTGTGATGGCTTCTTGATGTCTTGATCGATTTAAAATATTTATCTTCCATGGTCATTTTGACTTTTGGGAAGAGCCAGAAGTTGCACAGTGCTAGATCTAGTGAAGAGGGCAGATGAAGATACACTATATTTTTATTTGACAGAAATTATTTTACCAGAAACAATATGTGACACAGCATTGTCATGGTGGGGATGAAATCATTTGTGCATTTCTCAGGCCATTTTCTACACATGTCATTTCTTAAGTGCTCTAATAAGCCTTTAAAATACTCAGTACTTCATTATAGGATTCCTGGCTGCAAACTCAGCTTGCACAGTTCCATCAAAGTCAAACAACACAGTCAACATCACTTTGATGTTAGATCTCAGTTGACGTAGTTTTTTTGCACAGGGAGTGCTAGGTGATTTCTGCTGAGAGCTCTGCAGCTTGGTTTCAAGATCATAACCATAGTCCCAAATTTTTATCTCCCCTGACAACATTTCTTTAAAAGCTGGAATCTGAAGGAATACAATCACACAGTTGCAATGAAGTTGAAAAAAATTTTCATGCTAATGTGATTTCCATAGTGTGATTTACAGAATAGTTTACATCGTCTCTCAACTGTAGCTCTCAACTAACTGTACCGGGCTGGGGATATAGCTCAGTGGAATAAGCGCCTGCCTAGCAAGCGCGGGGTCCTGAGTTCGATCCCCAGTACCACCAAAAAAAAAAAAAAAAGAGAGAGAGAATTTCAACTAACTGTACCAAACAAGTTAAAACTTGTCACACACTAAGGTTCAATGCACCACTTCTTGTATTGAAAATCTCCACCTTTCCTTTGGAAAAGGAGCATTTTTTAAAAATCACACTCTATATACTGTTGCACCAACATATCTGGCTCTGTCTGGCTCACTTCTCATCCTAAAAATATTTTTTTTCTCACATTTGTATTAAGGGAGGAGACATGTAGTTGGTAAAGCCTTTCACATAAGACTAGTGTATCATTTGAAAATTAATGTCCACATATATTTTAGTCATCACATTTGAGCTCAGTTCTATTAGTTTGTATCATTGACATTATTTACATAGTTACATAGCATATCTAAGTTCTGATTTCTAATTCAGTTTTCATTTTTTAAATGAAATTATTAGAAATTTGGATATGTTTTTACTAATGGAAATGCTTGGTCTTGAAAAAAATTATATATATACTATTTAATTATATTCTAATATATATTTAATGTCTTTAATATATATATTAGAATATAATTAAATAGTTCTAAAGACCTAAAATACTTGTTTTTATTTATTTGGCTATCTTAGGTGCCTCTATTCTGTGTACAGGTGGCACTCTTTCATTTAAATTTTTTAATTTTACTTTGATAATCTTTTAGAATGTTGACTCCATTTGATTATTTGTCAAAAACATCTTTTAAAAGCTTCAAAAATAAAAAGCAATACATATAGAATGTCCTAGCATGTTAGAATTATTTATGCAGTAATTTTACGAAGAACTTAACATTCTAAGACTAAATAATGCTTCCATTTATGTTTAATATGTTAAAAACACTTTGTGTCATTAGCTCAGCATTTTATAAAATACTTAACATGGATAATTTTATTTATTAAAATTTGGGGGGAGCAACCCTGCATCTTAATCCCAGGGCCTTGCCTATGTTAACCAAGCAGATTTTATTTTTCATGTATGGCTGTGGAATATACAATAAAGTATGATTATAGTTTTCTATCTGTAGTCTTTTGCTTATGACACTGTATCTTTACAGTTATTAAACATGTTGCTATATGTGGGAACACTGGTCATTTTTATGTTCACATCATATTGTAAAATTTATTCAAACTAATAGAAACACTGATTTGGAGAATTGTGGCAAGTGAACAAAGGGAACTAGAACCCTGCATAGCTTATGTGTAGGAGTATGTGACTGTGGTATCCTTTATGAGTGGAAAGGTAGCTGTGTATTTCCATTTTGGTGTCAGCCCCTTGGGAAGGAAGGGGTTTCATAATTGGATGTGATCTGCACTCAGAATGATTGACATTGAATGATTAAATAGAAGAGAGTAAGTACCACTCCTTTCCCTTTTAAGGCTAAACACGTACACACTGAATGCAAATCTTTGCCATGTAGAATACAATCTGGCCTAATGATAGCACACATCTGAAAAGCCACATGGGTGAATTAACTATGCAGATCAGAATGCAGGGGAACCAAAATTATATAGTGTCCTTAAAAATAAGTGTTACAGCTCTTATATAATGGTCATGCACAGAGTGTGATCGAAGACCGCATTTGTGAGAGTGGAATCTGACAATCAGTCCCTCGGTCAATGAGTGGGCAGAATGGTTCCCTGAATTGGGTAACACAGTGCGTACCACACTGACTGATGAAATTGATGCATCAGTAGGAAAGCCAGCTCTGTTACTCAGGCCTTTAACCTATTTTCTCTTTCTTCAAAAATAAGCTCTTACTGGATGTTATTCTTAGGAAATGAATTTAATTCAGAAGAAGGTATTTTACAGATAGGTAAATTCAATTTAAGAATTCACTTACCCTTTGTAGAACTATGTGGGAAAACACTATTATTATAAGTAACCAATTTTTCAAAGATACCATTTTTGAGTGTTCAGGCATTAATCAGTAAATTTTAATCATTAGTTTTGTACTATCTCTTAGAACATGTTTGAAACAGTAGTGAATCTGCAGTGTAATATTTTGTTAACTCATACTGTGGTATGCATTTGTATGAGAAATGTATAATTAGCACATTTGATTTCTTTGTTTTTCACTTTAAATTTTAGAAACATGATCCAGTTTGTTAAGATGAATACCTGCTCATCATTGCGAAAAATAGAAGCCCATCTTATGAATCTATTCTAAAATCTTTAAGATAGCATTGATAACTGAAAAAAACAGACAGTTGTTACCCTAGTTTTTGCCAATTCAGAATGCTCACCTTTTATAATTGACTCCAGGCAATAAAATACTGAGTGTCCTGTATATATTGCTTATTAGGTTAGTAGTAGATTGTCTTTGAAATATGACACAGTATAAACTACCCAGCTGGATGTTCTCTCACACATACATAATTAAATTAATTTCCTTTTTTTTTTTTTTTTTTTTTTGCGGTACTAGGGATCGAACTCAGGACCTTGTGCTTGCCAGGCAAGCACTTATTCCACTGAACTATATCCCCAGCCCTTAATTTCCAGTATACACATACTTTGCTATTTTTTTTTAACACTGTTACCTATTGTTATTTGGGCTTCATTATGAGAATTGGATATTTGGAAAATAAAATTAAAATATCTTTTAAAACATTTCATTTGGAAATCAATAAGGAAATTCTGTAATCAGGGAAAAAATTATAAATATAAATTTGTTTTAGTTTCTCTACTTCATGGTCTTTTGTTGTTTTCAATATAAAATTTTATAGAAAGGAAATCTGGTTAATTTGAGGAAATACATCCTCCAAATAATCTCCTTGCTTAACTTGTAGAAACTAAGTCAAATTTTCAAACATGTAGTACAAAACCATATCACAAGTACACATCAAAAATAGATTAAGAATAGATTTATGGTTATTTCAGTTTAGGAGAATTCATTCTAAGGGAAAATGAGTTTCTATAGAAGAAAAAGACAATGAACTTTTCCAGTTGTTGAACTAGTATCAAACTTTATTACCCTAAGTATTTAGAATGTTTATATTTATAGCATTGTTCTGGTTCACACACTTTCAGTATTGTTCTGAAACTACTTGGTAGTTTGCCCAAGTGTCATTCTGACTTCCTGACAGGTTATCTTTCTTATATATCGAATTTCACTGTACTGCTTAATTTTGCACAAAGAAAAACTTCTGCCAGCTCGTTTGGCTTCCACACTCAAAATAATTAACACTCAAAAAAGTGTTAAATTTATAAAATTTAATTCAGCCTATAATTTTCCCAGTATTTAAGGGAAATGCTATCTCATGTCGTGGCAAACACCTGTACATGTTTTTGTTCCTTTTAAAGCCCGCTGATTGGCTTTGTTGAGTCTTGACTGCCCTCTAGTGGACTAAATTGTTCTCTTACAATAACCTGTCAAATTTAAAGGAGTCGTTTCTACTGGGAAAGAATTCAATATTCCTTCATGTTTTACTACACTTGTTTTTCATTGGCTGTTGTGTTTATCACAACTAAAGTTGCTGGAACATTTTGGTGATTATGATTCTTGAAGTGGTGTAAATAACATTAAACGATCTTGACAGTTTGAGTTTTCTGGTAAATATGTAACTTATGTGTGTATTACCATTATTTTACGTACATTTAATAACTGTTAAATCACTGAAGTTTTTACGGCCCATGCTACTTATTTCTAAGATGTTTTCCCCGTTCTTACTTACAGATGCTACAACTGCGGCGGCCTCGATCATCACGCAAAGGAATGCGGTCTACCTCCTCAGCCAAAGAAGTGCCATTACTGTCAGAGCGTCGTGCACATGGTGGCAAACTGCCCGCACAAAACTGTTGCACAGCTACCCGCCGGTTCTCAGGGAAGACAGGAAGCAGAGCCCCAGCCGTGCGCTTCAGCCTCCCCTAGAGAAGCGGGAGGAGGCCACGGCTGCCCTCCACCCCCGCCCCCTCAGGAGGCTAGGTCGGAGGCCTCAGAGCGGCCAGGCAGGGCACCTCAAGAGGTTTCCTCCACCAAGGCATCTGCGGCTCCAGACGAGCAAAGCAAAAAGGGGCCTTCTGTTCAAAAACGAAAAAAGACATAGTCCCTCCTAACGTGTTGTCCCCACCTGGTCGGGAAGTCTACCTCATGCGAGTACAGGGAAACAGTATTTCACAGATAACAGCTGACCTGGGATTTTTAACTACTGTTGAGGAACTGTGGATTCTTTGAAACAGACAAATCACTCTAAGCAAATTACATTTGAGCAAGTTGTCATGTTGTATGTAATTTAGAGAATGAGAAACTATGTATACCAATATGTGCTCGTGTGGGAGGGAGAGAGCCTGACCGTGTGCGTGTGTATGAGAATTTTACTAGGAATGCAGACATATATAAAAAGCAGGCTTGTCTTTATATATCTGTGTATATGGGTAAGCACACAGCCTCCCTGACATAACTGAACGTCTCTAAGGCACTGAAGATCCATGTGAAGTATTTAAAATGGTTCAGAAAACAATCCCTTGAGTTTTTCTTACAATGTCACCTTTTTTATATTACATTTCATAAAAATGGAAACGTGACTGTTACCTTTCATGTGAACCAAAGGAAACTTCAAATCTCAGAGCTGCCAGTCATATGGTACTAAAGGTTTTTTAAGACATGCCTCTTTTTCTTGCTGTCCATGGAGTGGTTTTTTCTTCCCTGTTTGAAGGTAGTACCTTAGACCCCACACGCCTCTGCCATAGCTTTTTGGATTCTGGGATACATGGCTCCAGAAAAGACAATGAATGTGTAATTTCTGTGCCGACATTTCAATGTTTTTAATTCTGTGTTTTGATTGTAAATTACATGCCTAATAAGAGACATGAAGGGGAGAGAAATGTATAAATGTAGTAAGTTGATTATTTTCAGTGGTATTTTGATACCAGCTCATTATAATCTTTTACACGTTCTGAGATTTTTAAGGGGTTGTGGCAACAGCAGCTTCCCTTAACTAAGTCAGTCTTCTAACCATCACTTAGTGCAGGGAGCCCCCCTTCTTTACTACTGAAGACCTTGAAGGAAAACTCCAATCATACGGTCTGTATTTTTTGGTGGCTATTTTTATTCCCCTGTGGAGAGTTCTCCAACTTGTTTCTAGAACAAAAGCAGCATAGAAAGGAATACAGTACTGGAATTGAGAATAAAATTTAAGTGGATGCTCATAATTGCCCAGGAGGTTTGACCTGTGAATGATACTAATAAGTAGTGTTTGGTGTCAGGCAACTGCAGTGACAGGCCTGGGCAAAGAGACTAAAACCTTTCCCACCATGTAAGCGGAAGCATCTTGTACAGTAACATTGTTCTGATGAACGTTACCTTCAGTACTTGAGCTGAAGGAACCAATACTTCAGGATGAACATCAGATGCTAGGGATAGAGAATCTTCTCAGGTTGACTTTCACTATAGTAGCAGACTGGCTAGGGACCAGTGGCAATATTGGTCTCCTTAGGTTTCAGTCATGAAAAGAATAATAAATGTGGAATCATCCTTTTTAGATATTATAGGCAAGTTTCTGAAAATCTACAAAAGGTACCAATTAATTAGAATTCTTACTATTGGCAATAAATATAGTTTTATGTACACTTGTTAATGTAAGCTCAGATAATCAGAAAGAAAACAGCTTGACTCAAGTGAAGCATACTCTGCTGAACAGTTCTGCTTCCTTTTCTGTTGCCTCTCATGGATGCTGGTGTTTTGCTACTGTCTCAGCACGCCCCCAGAAGAACGGCGCACCTCAGGCTGGCCTGCCAGGCCTTCATAGCTCAGCTTGGGTCCCACAGCACTGTCTATGAGGTTCTCCGTGCTGTATATTGAAATATCAGTGTGCTGTGAGGCCCACCTTTGACGATATTGAATGTGATATAGCTGTAGAGAAGTATTTCCTTGCCTTACGTGAGGATTTCAAGCTTATTTAAATTATGTAGACAAATCAAAGTGGCATTGCTTAATTTTTAGCAGGTATAACAAGCAGCTTAACAGTAAAAATGCAAAATATGACAAGTCACTTTGAAAATTCAAACCAAAGTTCCTTTACATTATAGAAGTAGGAGATTATGGACTTGAAAATTTGGCCTTCCCTGTTTACATATAAAGAGTTCAAAGCTGAGACCATGGTGGAAAATGAAAATAGAAAAGACGGAAACCCTTGAGAACCGTGAACCTTAGGGGTACAATTTTAAATCCGTTTCACCATCTGACTAGACTGAACTACTAAGAGCACGTACCAAACCTATGTTATAGTTACAAGTTGGGGTTTATTTTTTATATGAGAATATTGTCACTATTACATAATATACTCAGGACAAAGAACTTTGCTCAGGGAACATTCCGTATAATGTTGTTATTTCTTTACAGAGTAGTCTACAGTCCTGCTTACTCAAAACAAGCCAAATAACTTAGACCTTTATGTAAGTACATGTACTTGATGTTAGTAACTACCTCTGAATTTGACAGATCAAAATCCTGAATATCAGATATCAGTTCTGTTTTTATTTCATGTGAAAAATCCCCTAAGGCAGACTTCCTTAGTTCTTTGCAGATGTTTCACTGTTATTGTTCATTGACATGGGTGAAATAATTCTTCTGTTTACAGCAAAGGCTACCTCATTATTGATACACAGCACACCGTTATGCTGCTCTAGCCTTACAGATGACTGATAATTCTCTGGTACAGAATCTTTTTATCTGTATTATAGATAGCAATTCATAACTGCATGTTTCTGACAAACACATTTGAATAATGAAGAATCTCATTGTAATTAGCAAAGTCCCCAAGCATTTCCTTAAAGTTAATCATGTATTTAGTTTAAAAAATTATGGGCACTCTTCAGCTTGCGCAAACCAGAACACAAGCAATCTTGGAAATAGCTGCTTTGCCCAGAGCTGGGGGGTCAGGAAAGGGTAGCAGGAGGCAGGATTGGTGTATGAGTATGCAGTATTCATGCTGGGCAAGTGGTATATAAGATACGCCAAACTCTTTCATGTATATGTCTCTGCTGTCCTGAAGCCAAAACATACTGGAGCATTGTAGCCCCAGACAAGTAATGAGCACCAGCTTGCCAAGGAGTGAACTTGAAGGACAGTGCCATTCCTAGCTACTGAGGGAAAAGGGTCAGTGAGAAGCACCAGTTTTCAGGAGTTACTAATGGTGGGGCAGTAGGTCTGTGAGTTAAACCACCTCTTGAACTCACCCTCATGTGAACACAAATGTAATTCCTAAGAAAGATGCACTGCCAGTGTCTGAGCCCTACGAACTACTCATCTGCTACAAGGCAGACGATAGTGGAAACATTTTTATACTTGTGTTTTTTAGTGTTTGGATGTATTTTTACAGTTGGAAGATTTAGAATGCTTCTTTCCTGCTTGCAACTTGGAAATTTAGCGTGCAATGTAAAGAAAAAGGTCAAGAAGCATCACATTGTTAGCATCAGCCCACCTCCAAATACAAGATACTTTGATTGCCGGCATTTTTCGTATTCTGGCTCAGTTTTATTTTGCACCAGTGCAGCCCCAAGTTACTGCTGGTTGTATTTAGTTTGTGAATAAAAGCCCCTAAGTGTTAATAAACTTTGTAACATTCACTTTAAGATGAATTATACAGAACATGGGAAATCTCATTAAGTCTTAACGTTAATTTAAATTAATTTATCTGTTTTCCCTAAGAAATGTTTATCATAAAATATATATGCGTATTTCCCCTTTGGTTATAAAATTTGGGAAAATATGCAGCCGCACTGACTTTAATTTTCTAGATGTCTTAATGAGGTTTATTTGTTTTAGAAAAGAATAACTTGTTGAAAGCATCAAATTTTGCCTGACATAATTGTCAGCAGCCTCTTTAAGATGTGGTTGTGTGATCTGTGTCCTAGTTATTCTGTTAGAGTGAGAGGTTGACCTATGCTTCATTGTTAAATTTTATGTTTGGAACGAAGCTGCAAAGTTATGGTAAAGTACTGTACTGTGAGAAAGTATTCATTTGTGGCTTACCATCTGTGAAACTTCCCAGCTTGATACTGACGGTGTTAACTACCTCTGATCCCATCTACCAACCACTGGCACCTCCCACCAAGCTGGCTTCATAGTGTGTGTTGCTTCTTTTGGTATTAACACCTCTAACCGTACTAGAGACCAAAGTGCACCCTGATTCCTGTGTCTTTAATACAGTGTTTTATCTAGTGTTTTTAAAGTATACTGTATAGTGTTTAGATTTAATCTCATTGTCCATTTCGATTCATGTTGTTTACAAGTGAAAATTTTAAAAACCAGTTGAACTATCTGCTTTTAAAGGACAAAAAGGAGTTAATGTTTAGAACGGCACTTCACTCCTGGTCAGTCACCTCAGCGGACTGAAGTGCTGTTTGTCTCTCTGCAGATGTGGGTTTTATATTCTCATTTCATGCCTATTGTCTTACTCTGTTAATTATGGATATTTTGAAGCTTAAAAAATACTTGATTAAAAAATAAACATATAACATTGGCATTTATGATGGTTTCTGGAAATTTGTCATGATTTATGTGATTGCTAAATTAAATAAATGGATAAAAGGTTGGTCAAGCAATATTTACACCAACATAAGCATAAGTTAAATGGCTTTGTCATATTCACAGGTAGGGGTAATTATTAATATTGAACCTACTTATGACAATATAAATAAGAAGGAAAGGTGGATCTTCATTTTTAGGAATTGTCCTGTATTAATTCCAGGTGGAATTATGCAAACTTGTGAATCAAGACATACTTTTTCTGGTCTGAAAGAGTGGCCTGAAAGTACAATTTCCAAGACTTTTGCAGAGATCATTTTAGACTTTTCTTACAGATTTTTTTCTGATAATTGTAAAGAATTGGAGAAGGACAATCAAAGTCAGGGTACACCAGTACCAAATATCTAAAATGTGAATGTAGATGGCTCAAACTCGAGTTCAGTAGTGGTGTATTATAAAAACAATTTGGTGAAACTGTTGACAAGCAGTATTGTAAAACCAATTTGGTAAAACTGTTGATAAAGCTGTTGATTTCTACAGATTGCCCAAACCCATCATTAAAACTCATTTCCTATTCTGTACTTGGATGATTCACTTAATTCTTTTAATGGTCTACTATGACTCCTACTTTTTCCTTTTTTCTTTTATTTTTAATTGTGATAAAAACATCATAAAATTCACTTCTCTAGCAGTTGAAGTGTACACTTCAGTAACGTTAACTACATTTACATTTTTGTGCGGCAGAGGATGATTCACTTAGGTGTGGAGAGCTTTTTGTTATGAAAAGCTTTGTGTTAAAAGTAGTATTGTACTGACTAGAAATGTGGAAAGCCTTTTTAAAAGACCATAATTCCATCACTTGAAAACAACCAACCAGAAACACTTTTCTTTCATTTTAAAACATGGAAAGCCCTTTCGAAAATAAAGTGAAAAAATGTTCTATCACCTAGAAATAGTTTCCTTTTGATCAAATAAATAGATGTACTATATACATACAAACATACATGAACATAAACATGGAAATTATTTTTTTAATTGGGTTGCGTTACAAATGGTTTGGAGCTTTATATTTTTTCTTACCTATCATACAGTATTTTCTCATCCAAAGTTGTTCAGAAACAGCACTTTTGATAAATGTACGCTTGGTTTGAAGAGGTAAGGAGGCTCAGATTGAGCACAAAGGGCTGCCTGGCCTGAGTGAAGGCAGGAAGTACCAAGGAAGGGACAGCCCCAACGCGCCCCAGCGCCGAGGGTGAGCAGTGCACCCGGTGAAGACCGCCTCCCGTGGGCAGGGTATGAAACCAGCTGCTGGAGTATGCCGGAGGGCAGCTGACACATCCAGGAATGTAAGGGGTGGCAAGGCTTGAAAACAGGGTAGGACCCGAGACCAGCACTTTCTTTACCTCTATCTTTTTCCTACAAGCGCTTTCCAGCACAGGGCAAAGGGACCCAAACAGGAAGCAGCATCTTCTGAGCAGAGGAAATAGGAATTCAGGGCTGCCAGAGCAAGGGCCTAGGGAGCAAAATGTGAGAGGCTCATTTTCCAGGTGATACTTTGCCATAGGTACCTTCCTCGTTCTGCCCTAGTTTTGTCCATGACTGGCAGGCTGAAGAAATTAGGGATTTCACCCAGTGAGTTACATGCGTCTTGGTAAACGCCTGGCCTTTTTATGTTACTACGCAGAAGGATATATAGAGCCTATGAGGGGCTACATTCTAGTAGGGATAAGGGTCAGGCCCTAGAGCCGCAGGTCATCCGCTGGGGAAGGGCATTAAAACTAACCCTGAAAGTAAACTTTAATGAGACCAAGGTGACAGGCTGGTACATTACCTACCTGAGGAAATTCTAACCCACCTTGGGAGATGTGTCTTCCAGGGCCTCCACAAGTAGATTTCATCTACAGTGTCTGGCACCCAGTCAGAACATATGAAGCAAGCTCATGAATAAACAGTTGACTAGAAATAAAAACAGACAACAAAATGATATATGCAGAGGAAATTCAAAAATTGCACTTATTATACAGGGTCTTTAAAAATAACCACAATAAGATGCAGAAGTGAAGCAAACTATGGAACCAACACATATAATGCCTGAATAATATTTCAACAGAGTAGGTGAACAGCAGGCTACAGGCAACAGAAGACCAGCAAATGTGAGGATAGGTCAAGGAAAGTACCCAGGTTAATGGGCAGAAAAGTTTTGCGCAAAATGCATGAAACCAGTTGTAGAGCCTTGATAACAACAGCAACATGGTCCATCCTACTTGTTTGACATGAGAATAGGAAAGGAGAACAAATTCACTGCAGCAACTAGAAAACGTAAGTTAGAAACTGTTCAAAATGAGAGGACCTGACTGCTTGTTTACTGTGTTGATTATGGGAAAACAGCAGAAGTGAATGTGGAAATGCAACAAGCTATTACAGCTACACAGTGGTCTCCTTAGAAAACGTAATTATAGCCTTGCTTCCCCATTTTCTTGCTAAAGTAGTAGCTAGAAGTCTCGTTGGGTTTCTGCTGTTTGCTTCTTTGCCTGATTGTGGATTTTTTTCCAGAACTTCATTATGAACTTGAAACTAGTGAGTCTGACAATAAAAAAAAAGACAGACCCTAGTGTCAGGGAAGAATAACCCTTTGCCACTACACTTTTTAGTAGTGTCTCCTTGGACCTTGTTCTTCACTCCATAGTGCTACAGTATGTTTTTCTTTTTTAATTTTATGGGGAAAAACAGGATTTCAAACAGTATAATAGGAGAATAACAGTAGTTAATAACATTGTGTATTGTTATCTTTAAAATTGTTACTCAGGGGCTGGGGACATATATATATATATATATATATATATATATATATACACACACACACACACACATACATATTATATATATACATATATGCTCCAGGGTCACAGCGCCTGCCAGGCAAGCACAAGGTCCTGAGTTCAATTCCCAGTACCAAAAGTAAATAAATAATTATTACTCAGAACAGGATATGGGCATAAACTCTCCAAGTGATATTAGTACAAACCTTTCTTATCAGTGAACTAAAAGAAACTAATAGTACAACCATCTTGGGGTTTTTTTTTTTTTCCCCTTCCTTCCTTTCCCGGCACCAGACTGTGTTTGAGGACAGAAGGAAATGGAAAGCAGCGGGAGAGAGTGAGCGCTGTAGAACAGGCAGCGAGGGTGCAGCCGGTTTTATGAAAAGCAAGAAGCTTATCGTCACTTCTTTCAGTTGCTCTCTGAGCAACTGTTTGGGGGAAGCACGAGGTGCCCTCAGAAAGTCTGTGTATATTGATTCTGAGAAAGAATTCATTTTGGCATTTTAATGAAACTCCCCAGACCTTGAAAAGTAGGGACTTGGGCCATCTTTTTTTTTTTTAATTTTATTTTAAAGACAAAAGAATGGAGACATATGAACCAGAAAAGCCATAAACAATACAGAAAATACAAAGTTATACAAAATATAGTAGGGAATTAGCACTGGATGTTGCATTACATAGTTATCTTCACATTAGTTAACACAAAAACATTAAAGGAAATACCAAATTATAGAGAAGATAGTAGGGAATTTGCACTGGATGCTGTATAATATAAAGTTATCTTCACTTCTGTTAATACAAAAACGACTGAGGAAATACAGAATTATAGAGAATACAGAAGGGAATTAGCTCTGGATGCTGTCCTACATAATGTTACCTTCACCTTTGTTACTCAGTTACACAGATGATGGCCCATTTGATCATTCAGTTTTTCTCCTCCCTCATCTCTGTTACCCTACCACTCAATCAGTCATCCTCCCTGTGATAATAACTGTACTCCTGGGCTTATCTATATCCTTGGACTCTCGCCTTGGGAAGAGATATAGCTGCCTCAGACTATACTATAACATACAGGGGTGTATACAAACTGCCATGGTTGGAGGTGGGAAAGCACATATGCTCACAGCGGACCGCCCGGCTCCACCCTGTCGTCGTGCTATGGGTGGGGGCAGGTCCAGTCCATGAGGTGCCCTGAGCAGGGCCCTTAGCGGAGCAGCTGCAGGGCCCAGTGCAGAGCAGCCATGGGGCCCACAGCGGAGCAGCCGCAGGGCCCACTGTGGAGCAGCCACGGGGCCCACTGTGGAGCAGCCGCAGGGCCCACAGCAGAGCAGCCGCGGGACCCACTGCAGTGCAGCCGCGGGGCCCACTGCAGAGCAGCTGCGGGGCCCACAGCGGAGCAGCCACGGGGCCCACAGCGGAGCAGCCACGGGGCCCACAGCGGAGCAGCCATGGGGCCCACTGCAGATGAGCTGCGGGGCCCACTGCGGAGCAGCCACGGGGCCCTCAGTGGAGCAACTGCGGGGCAAGTGCCCCCATCAGGTCACCCTCTGTGACCCTTTTGGCTCTGTCCCATTGCCTTGATGCCAGAGGCCCTTTCTTCTCCTCCCACCTCCTCCTGATCTCCAGCATTACCGTTCCCCACCCCTTGCAGCTGGGCAATGGGTCTCCGAAGCTGAAGCTGCAAATGCCGAAACGAGGGCGTGGGCCAAGGGTGTGCTTGGAGCAGCGACCTCCTCCCTCTCCGTCTCGTCTCCCTCCGACTGCACCATGGCAGATCTCCAATCCCCTCCTCCAGAGGAGGTTTTGCTTAGTCTTTCCGAGGGTTTCAGTTCCCATTTCAGATCCTTCTCGAGTTCAGGATATCCACCTCTTTCCTTTCTGTCCTTCACATGTTGCTATATTCCTATGTCTGAGTGGCATTCCTCCGGGAGGTTCTCTCTCTGCTGCCTACCTGGTCGCCATGGGTTCATACAAGGTTCA